>KV006432.1:0-23688 GCA_001598015.1 Dorcoceras hygrometricum
TAGACTTACAAAATCTGCTCACTTTTTTCCGGTAAAGACAACCTATGATGCGAGTAGATATGCGGAGTTGTATGTAAAAGAGATCATCAGAATTCATGGTGTTCCATTGTCAATTGTGTCTGATAGAGACCCCAAGTTCACGTCTGCCTTTTGGAAGAGTCTTCATCGAGATATGGGGACAAAGTTAACGTTTAGTACAGCCATTCATCCCCAAACTGATGGGCAATCAGAAAGAGTGATCCAGATTTTAGAGGATTTACTCAGAGCTTGCGTTATAGATTTTTCAGCAGGTTGGGATTCGAAATTGCCATTGGTGGAATTTTCATACAATAACAGCTTTCAAGCCTCCATCCAGATGGCACCGTATGAAGCTCTTTATGGACGCAAATGTCAAACGCCTCTTCATTGGGATGAGATAGGAGAGCGAGATGGTTTGGGACCAGACTTGGTAGAGCAGACGGTGAGCACTGTTAGAAAAATAAAAGAGAGGATGAAAACTGCTCAAAACAGGCAGAAAATCTATGCAGACAATAGACGAAGGGAGCTAAGTTTTGACATTGGAGATCACGTCTTTTTGAAAGTAGCTCCCATGAAGGGAGTAATGCGTTTTGGGAAGAAGGGGAAACTGAGTCCCAGATTCATAGGCCCCTATGAAATTCTAGACAAAGTAGGAACATTGGCCTACCGGTTAGCACTGCCGCCCCATCTATCCTCAGTGCATAATGTGTTCCATGTATCAGCTTTAAGGAAGTATGTTCCTCAACCGTCGCATATTCTAAGTGTTGAACCAATTCATTTAGCTCCAGATTTGAGCTACGAGGAGAGACCTGAGAAGATCCTTCTTAGGGAAATTAGGAAGCTGAGGAATAGGAACATTCCAATGGTTAAAGTTCAGTGGACAAATCAAACCGAACGAGAAGCTACATGGGAAACAGAAGCTGATATGCTTAGTAGTTACCCAGACTTGTTCGGTAAGTAAATGTCGAGGACGAAATTTTTATTAGGTAGGTAGAGTTGGAACGCCCCAAAATCCATAGGACCACTAATTCTAATCCCTGTGATTTGAGAACCTAATTCTGATTTCAAGATTTCAGCCTTTGCTATTTGTTTGAAGGGCTGATTTCTCATTTCTAGAGTTCATAAGGTGCAGAGGTCCGATCAGTTGTCAACCAAGCGCGGCCAAGCAATTTTAAACTTTACAAAATGTCATGGCTGGTATGAGAGGATGGTTAAATTCTCCATTTATGTAGCACTTTTGCAAATCAAAATAGTAGCAGGGGATTTTAAGTAAATTTTTGAGATTTAGGCGTGGGACACCATGCCTACTCAAGTGTTTTTCCCTGTAACAAATCAGACTCCCATGCCACTGTCCTTGTGAACTATAAGTTCAATTATTTGCAAGAAAATGTTCATTTTGCACCAAAGAAAATAGATAACACATTGCTGCGCTGGGGAAGACTCTCTGTGAGTGGCCTGCTGTGTGAAAATGATTCTTGCTACGCCATGAAAGCATATGTATCGTTCTTGTTTCATTTTGAGATTCTTGCCAAAATATGTTTAATATTAGTCTTTGTTCATGTTCTGCTGGTATTGATATGTATGTTTGATGTACGGGTTCACGATGGATTTCTGGTTTTCAAATGCAAATGAGTTTTACGAAGTGAACGATGTAGTTGTGGATGTTATTTAAAACGTTGAGAATTTCCAGTCTTGTTTCCTCGTAATTTCCAAGTTCTTCTTGTTCTTTTGGTTGAAGGTAATATCAGAACTTGATGATTTTGTAATCGGTAGTTGCTAGATTAAATCAGAATAAAGTTTGGTTTAATAGGCGACGGCTGGTAGCGTGATCATTGTTTCGATATTACAAGTGTTTTCATAAAATCAGCAGATGCACTGTTCATCAGCAGGTGCATCTTTCCTTGTTAAAACCAGCAACTGCATTCCTTTGTTAGAATTCAGCAGTTGCGTTGTTTTCATTATATCAGCAGATGCACTGTTCGCCAGCAGGTACCCTTCTTTGCTAGAAACCAGCAGGTACCCTTCTTTGCTATAAACCAGCATGTACCCTTCTTTGCTAGAAACCAGCAGGTACCCTTCTTTGCTAGAAACCAGCAGGTACCCTTCTTTGCTAGAAACCAGTAGGTACCTTCCTTTGCTAGAAACAAGCAGGTACCCTTCGTTGTGAGAAACCAGCAGGTACCCTCTGTTGTGAGAAACCAGCAGGTACCCTTCGTTGTGAGAAACCAGCAGATACCCTTCTTTGTTATAATCCAGCAGTGCACTGTTCACTGCGACTGGTTTTAAAGTTAGCGTATTTCTTGTGTCTTGCAACTGGTTCATACCTACGACCATTTAACTCTTCCAGCGATCGAATTCCTATGTCTCAACTGGATGCTCAATGAAAAATGTTTTGATGAAAAGTGATTTTATGATTTAAATGGAGTGAACCCTGACATCTAGATTTGTTTGTTCCTAGTAATGTTTAGTGAAGGAAATGTTCAAACTTTAGGATTTATGGCAAAGATAACATACGGTCACCATGGAAGGGTGAGCAGCTGGTTAGATATCAGTTGCCCCTTCACCACGAGCTTATGCTGAGGCTGATATCAGTAGTCACTTGATCAGGTGCACACGGACCTACGAAGAACTTCTGAGCCATAAATCTAACGAAAATGTTAACGCTGGGATTTGAATTCTATTCCCAGAACAGAATGTTATGATGATATAGGCCCTCTTTTCAAACTACGTTGATACATGCTTTACACCTGCATATTGTGCTTGTTACTCTCAGTTTTGCTTGCTGAGCCCCTAGGCTCACTAGCTTTCTTGGTGCAGGTGAGTCGGCGCCGGAGCATATGGGAGGTGGAGTTTGAACCAGCAGTGACGTGTTAGTGTTTATCGAAGGCCTGCGTTTTCCACGATGTCTATTGTTTTACTTGCTGTTTTTGTTGTCTTTGATCTTAGTTAAGTCTGTGTTAAGATCCGTTACAACAAGAATGAATTCATATAGAGTTCGGTAGTTGTAATATCGTGATTTCGCAACTTTTGTACTTTGAACTATAATGAAATCTGGTTTCCTTCTATTGGCGCCAGCGGTTGTACTTTGATTTTTATTTTGAACAAGGCAATACAGCTTGTTCTAATTATCATTCAGCCCTTCAATTTCCTCTTTATTTCATTTTCTTCGATCCCGTGACCCCCATGAGGATTGGGCGTTACATTTCCGAAAGAAAATGCGGTGACATTTCTTCTGACGAGCTGACACAGACTTCATAAATCTGTGTGTATGACAAGATTTTCAGATGCGGTTATGGGGCCACGTCTGGAATGAAATGGAAGAAATCTGCTATACGTTTATTGTTAATCTTTCATCTGCAATATATAAGCTAAAGCAGAAGCACACTATCAGCTCTTTCAAAATCATTTCATTCATGCATACGGTTTTTCCCAATTTTGTTTTCCAAAATCTGTATAATTCCTGCTATCACGGTTTTTGTTGTGGCAGTGTAGGGAGAGCTTTATTTAAAATAAACCGGGAAGACCAGATTTCTAACCCTTTTTTATGCCCACAAAAAGGGAGAGAATTGTTAGATCATGCATTTGTTATTTGAGGTTTTGTGTAAATAAAAAAGGGAGAGATTGATGGATCTGGATAACAGATCCAGATCTGTGTTTTGAATTACACAAAACCTATTATTGTGTTTCTAATGTATTTACGTAGTGTACAGATATTAAGATCAACAAGTAGAGAAATCTGAAGAAAACTACATCACCTAACCAGAGTTCTGGGAGTTCGATCAGACGTAAGTGGGAGAAATTTATAGAGAGGAGAAATCTGGCAGAGATGATGAAGAGAAGAAGGGAAGCTGTTCAGTAGAAATCTGGACTACAGGATAAATCTGTTTAAGAACATAAAGTAGAAGAAGTCTGATCAAGTAAAGAGAAAGATGAAGATGAAGTCTGGATCGCTAAAGAAGGATAAGTCTGATCAATATGAAGTAAGGAGAAATCTGGACGTGAAGAAAAGAAGTCAGGAGAAATCTGATGAGCAGAGTAATCTGGAGAGATCTGTTGAAGTCTGGAAAATGTATGAAGAGAAGTCTCGATATGAACAGTAGAAATCTGAACGTTTGAGAGGAGAGTCTCGAAGAAATCTGTTGTACAGGAGGAGTCTGGCAGACGTAAGCGAGAAGAGATCTGAAGAAGAATTAATGAAGAGTATGTTGATAACAGGAGAAATCCGAGAGAAGTCTGGAAGAGATCGATGAACAGGTGAAGTCTGATGAAGAACCTGGAAGAGATCGATGAACAGGTGGATCTGATGAAAAACCTGAAAGAGATCGATATACAGGAGAAATCTGGATCAAATGAGAGAAGAAATGAATTCAGACGTCTGGATAGTTGCAAAGAGAAGAAGCAAAACAGAAGATGGAATCAGACGTCGAAGAACAAAAGAAAATATTAATTCAGAGAATGATCCAGATGTTAATCAGACGCAAAAGAGGAATCTGAATCAGATGTGGAGCAGCTGATTCAGATGTTGGATTAAAGATATTCCGATGTTGTCCAGAAGATGAATCAGTTGATAAAGATGAATCAGGTGATGAAGACGTATAACAGATGTTGAATCAGCTGTTGCAACGAAGTTAAATCAAATAGTTGCGATCAGCTGTTGGATAAGATAAATCAGCTGTTGCGCAAAGACGTAAAACAATCGGACGTTGAACCAGTCGTTGCGCTAAGAATGAAGATGTTATCAGATGTGACCAACAGCTGAAGGCATACGAGAACAGCTGAAGAGATCTGAAGATAGAGCTAAAGAGAGATCTGATGTACATTAGAGATCTGAACAAAGAGCTGAAGATATCTGATGTACAGAAGAGATCCGAACGACGTAAGATCTGAGCGAAGATATCTGGATCATAGCTGAAGAAGAAGAAGAAGATCAAATCAGCTGTGAACAGCCGAAGCTGCATCAAGAATCCGATCGAAGCTTATATGCAAACAGATGTAGTAGAAGGTGAATCAATTTGAATAAGGAAATTCAAATTGATGTTCTGACGAATCAATCAACAAGCAAACAAAGAACAAAGAAGCAAATCAGCTTATGAACAATGTTGTGAACAAAGAAGCAAATCAGCTGATGAACAGTATTGTGGACAAATACGATGAATAGAAGCGACGGCTGATATCAAGTTGATGTGAAGAAAACCAACAGTTGAGTGAACAGCTGTTGAGCGAAGTGTTGTGACGAAGAAAAGACAACAGCTGAGCGAAAAAAAGACAAATTAGCTTTTATAAGCGCAGAAAGGTTTTTTGAATCTACTGTCTAACGACCATATTTTAATGGAAGATATATATACAAGATTGGTTGAAGAAAAATATTGATCGATCGAAACACACACTTGCAGACACAAAAACAGAGGGAAGAAAAATAGAAGAACGAAGCAGTCGACCACCATTAGAGAGGAGCTTACAACGAGCGTCGACTGCTGAGTTCTAATCAGCTCTTTAGGAGCATTTCCCAGTTGTGTGAGATATTATTATTATTACGAGAGTTGTTCTTACACTGTATATCTCGTACACAGAGATTCATTCACATTCTTGAGAGTTGAGCAAAATTGTATAGTGAATGAATCTCAAATACAAAAATCAGATCCCGTCCAAGCACGAAGACGTTAAACTCTGTGTTTGTAGCCTTTCTCACAGAGGCGTAAAACAAGTGATTGACACAGCCGAGGGCTGGTGTAGAGTCTAGCAGTTCAGCAGCTGTTGGCTGTTGGATCGGGTCTGTACACGATGTGTAGATCAAATTTTCTAGTGGATCCTTCCCGGAGCGGAAGAAGGGGAGACGTAAGATATTTATATCCGAACTTCCATAAACAAACAGCAGCGTAAATTTCTTTATTATTTACTGTACTTCCACATACATAATTTATATCAGCACACACGCATACAGTTATCACACACGCACAGTTAAACAGATTTATAACAGAAATCTGTTTGCATCGTTTTAAATTATTAGGATTCATTTCTGGTGTTTTCCGCATGTTTTTATTACATACCAGATCTGTCTCCGGTGCTGTTTTATGTTCAAGAACCATGAGCTATTGTAGCTCCTTCATAGCAGCGCAAAATTTTTTATTTATCAGCGCTCGCCTCTTTATTTTATTGGATCAAATCTCACGGCCTTTGTTTTATTTAGTATTGCATCTCGAGATCTGATCCTTCGGTCCTAACAAGTGGTATCAGAGCAGGTTGTTCTTGAACGAGCATTTTTTTTTAAAACGCATGTGCTATTTGTTTTAAATGTTTTAAAAGTTTTTGAAGAGCTTAATTTATGAAGATAGGGAGAGGAATGATTTTTGAACTTCGGTTGATCTTTTGTCGAGCTGACACGGAATGCGCGAGTTCCGTGTGGATGCCAATTCTGTTTTGGTTGGGCTGTTTTCAGCACATGTGACAAAACAGGAGAAATAAAAGAAAAATCCGATAGATTCAGTTATCGTTTCTTTGCCAAATCTGAATAATTTAGGTGATTCAGTAGCACATGTTCTTATTTGAAACAAATTTATTCAAGTGCTCTGATTTATGCGGAATTTCAGCTGGTGCTTCATTTTTTTTTAAAATGATTTGAGCTTACATTGTAAAAGATAGGGAGAGTAATAATCTTCGAATGACAGAGTATTTTCCGAAAGAAAATGCGGTGATATTTCTTCTGACGAGCTGACACAGACTTCATAAATCTGTGTGTATGCCAAGATTTTCAGATGCGGTTATGGGGCCACGTCTGGAATGAAATGGAAGAAATCTGCTATACGTTTATTGTTAATCTTTCATCTGCAATATATAAGCTAAAGCAGAAGCACACTATCAGCTCTTTCAAAATCATATCATTCATGCATACGATTTTTTCCAATTTTGTTTTCCAAAATCTGTAAAATTCCTGCTATCACGGTTTTTTTTGTGGCAGTGTAGGGAGAGCTTTATTTAAAATAAATCGGGAAGACCAGATTTCTAACCCTATTTTATTCCCACAAAAAGGGAGAGAATTGTTAGATCATGCATTTGTTATTTGAGGTTTTGTGTAAATCAAAAAGGGAGAAATTGATGGATCTGGATAACAGATCCAGATCTGTGTTTTGAATTACACAAAACCTATTATTGTGTTTCTAATGTATTTACGTAGTGTACAGATATTAAGATCAACAAGTAGAGAAATCAGAAGAAAACTGCATCACCTAACCAGAGTTCTGGGAGTTCGATCAGACGTAAGTGGGAGAAATTTATAGAGAGGAGAAATCTGGCAGAGATGATGAAGAGAAGAAGGGAAGCTGTTCAGTAGAAATCTGGACTACAGGAGAAATCTGTTTAAGAACGTAAAGTAGAAGAAGTCTGATCGAGTAAAGAGAAAGATGAAGATGAAGTCTGGATCGCTAAAGAAGGATAAGTCTGATCAATATGAAGTAAGGAGAAATCTGGACGTGAAGAAAAGAAGTCAGGAGAAATCTGATGAGCAGAGTAATCTGGAGAGATCTGTTGAAGTCTGGCAAACGTATGAAGAGAAGTCTCGATATGAACAGTAGAAATCTGAACGTTTGAGAGGAGAGTATCGAAGAAATATGTTGTACAGGAGGAGTCTGGCAGACGTAAGCGAGAAGAGATCTGAAGAAGAATTAATGAAGAGTATGTTGATAACAGGAGAAATCCGGGAGAAGTCTGGAAGAGATCGATGAACAGGTGAAGTCTGATGAAGAACCTGGAAGAGATCGATGAACAGGTGGAGTCTGATGAAAAACCTGAAAGAGATCGATATACAGGAGAAATCTGGATCAAATGAGAGAAGAAATGAATTCAGACGTCTGGACAGTTGCAAAGAGAAGAAGCGAAACAGAAGATGGAATCAGACGTCGAAGAACAAAAGAAAATATTAATTCAGAGAATGATCCAGATGTTAATCAGACGCAAAAGAGGAATCTGAATCAGATGTGGAGCAGCTGATTCAGATGTTGGATTAAAGATATTCAGATGTTGTCCAGAAGATGAATCAGCTGATAAAGATGAATCAGCTGATGAAGACGTATAACAGATGTTGAATCAGCTGTTGCAACGAAGTTAAATCAAATAGTTGCGATCAGCTGTTGGATAAGATAAATCAGCTGTTGCGCAAAGACGTAAAACAATCAGACGTTGAACCAATCGTTGCGCTAAGAATGAATATGTTATCAGATGTGACCAACAGCTGAAGGCAGACGAGAACAGCTGAAGAGATCTGAAGATAGTGCTGAAGAGAGATCTGATGTACAGTAGAGATCTTAACAAAGAGCTGAAGAGATCTGATGTACAGAAGATATCCGAACGACGTAAGATCTGAGCGAAGATATCTGGATCATAGCTGAAGAAGAAGAAGAAGAAGATCAAATCAGCTGTGAACAGCCGAAGCTGCATCAAGAATCCGATCAAAGCTTATATGCAAACAGATGTAGTAGAAGGTGAATCAATTTGAATAAGGAAATTCAAATTGATGTTCTGACGAATCAATCAACAAGCAAACAAAGAACAAAGAAGCAAATCAGCTGATGAACAATGTTGTGAACAAAGAAGCAAATCAGCTGATGAACAGTATTTTGGACAAATACGATGAATAGAAGCGACGGCTGATCAGCTGTTGATGTGAAGAAAACCAACAGCTGAGTGAACAGCTGTTGAGCGAAGTGTTGTGACGAAGAAAAGACAACAGCTGAGCGAATAGCTGTTGAACAATTTGTTGGAGTACATTCAGCTGTTGGGACGCAATCAACCGATTAAAAGGAAAAGAATCAATGGCTGAAATTGAGTCGTACAAATGCCTTAAATCAAGGGGACAAGATTAGTACTATTCTGGGAAATAGTACAATATACAGATGATGATTGCACCAATTTGAGAAGAAGACAAATTAGTTTTTACAAGCGCAGAAAGGATTTAATCTACTGTCTAACGACCATATTTGAATGGAAGATATATATACAAGATTGGTTGAAGAAAAAGATTGATCGATCGAAACACACACTTGCAGACACAAAAACAGAGGGAAGAAAAATAAAAGAACGAGGCAATCGACCACCATTAGAGAGGAGCTTACAACGAGCGTCGAATGCTGAGTTCTAATCAGCTCTTTAGGAGCATTTCCCAGTTGTGTGAGATATTATTATTATTACGAGAGTTGTTCTTACACTGTATATCTCACACACAGAGATTCATTCACATTCTTGAGAGTTGAGCAAAATTTTATAGTGAATAAATCTCAAATACAAAAATCAGATCCCGTCCAAGCCGAAAGACGTTAAACTCTGTGTTTGTAGCCTTTCTCACAGAGGCGTAAAACAAGTGATTGACACAGCTGAGGGCTGGTGTAGAGTCTAGGAGTTCTAGCAGCTGCTGGCCGATGGATCGGGTCTGTACACGAGGTGTAGATCAAATCTTCTAGTGGATCCTTCCCGGAGCGGAAGAAGGGGAGACGTATGATATTTATATCCGAACTTTCATAAACAAACAGCAGCGTAAATTTCTTTATGATTTACTGTACTTCCGCATACATAATTTATATTAGCACACACGCATACACAATTATCACACACGCACAGTTAAACAGATTTCTAACAGAAATCTGTTTGCATCGTTTTAAATTATTAGAATTCATTTCTGGTGTTTTCCGCATGTTTTTATTACATACCAGATCTGTCTCCGGTGCTCTGTTTTATGTTCAAGAACCATGAGCTATTGTAGCTCCTTCATAGCAGCGCAAAATTTTTTATTTATCAGCGCTCGTCTCTTTATTTTATTGGATCAGATCTCACGGCCTTTGTTTTATTTAGTATTTCATCTCGAGATCTGATCCTTCGTCCTAACAATTATAATCATAAATGTTGTGTTTATAAATTAATTGTGGCATAAATACTAGACGACAATTTGAAAATTTGAAAACGCCTGCTCAGTAGACATGAGCAGCTTTAGAACAAAATTATCTACACCCATTCCGGCCACCTAGGGCCACAAGATCGGTAGGGAAATGACGGGTTTGAAAAGGGGTTTCCGACGGTACCACCCGCACTAAAAACCGATCAGCAAATCTCAAGAAATCTGGAAAATACCAGTTCGAATGAACAGTACCTAGGGTTCGGGAATATCAGCTCAGACTCCCCGAAAGCAAGGTGAGGAAAATGGCTTCCAAGGATAATGCAGATAAGATTACTAAAATACCCCGGTAAGCTCCTGCGATCTGATGCAATGACCACCGACCATAACAGAACCTGTAAACTGATCCTCCAGCTTAGGAAAGCGAAGTCTCCTCTGATCTGAAACCAGTACCTAACATCGAAGTGTTCTCTAAGCTGACTGCAACTCAGCTCTCACCAGCAACGCATGCTCTAAGCTGAATCCAGTTCAGCTCTCACCAGAAACGTATTCTCTAAGATGACTCCCGTTCATCTCTCACTACACCAGCTCAGGGTAACTACCAGACCGACTTATCTTACAAACAGCACAGCCTACCCAGAACGACATGGGCAATAGGTCAGCAAGGACTCTAAGATGTTGCTCAGCAGAGAACGTCCAGCTCGACCCCAAGCTGACCTCAGGTCTTACCACAGCGACACGCTACACAACCAGATAGCGCTACTCAGCTCAAAGGTGCTTTCAGACCAGCTTGCGCAACTCAATAGCACGCGGCACCCCAACGACACGGAACTACTGAATAGTGAAAACATATCAGCTCGCGGCTCAACCAACACGCGATACACGTTACAAAAGTACTCCATAGATCAGTCCACACACAATCAGCACGGAACTAGCATTCATCTCAATGTAATGCCATACAGTACAGCAATACTAGATCAGCTCAGGACCATCCGATCAGCACAGCTCCATCAGCAAAATCAGATCATGCTCGCAGTTTAACTCGCGCACTCAACACCTCTCGCGCACAAACAGCTCTCGAACACGTGGTTCAGCTCTCGCACACGCATAGCAGTATCAGATCGCAGCAACAGGTGCAGATTAATCACTGGTCAGCTTACACCTTCCGAACAGTTCTCGCCAAATCTGACAACCACTACATCTCTCGTCCGATCTAATATCCACGAACGGCTCTCAGCTAAAATGAAAACCACAACCTACTCGTCTAAATAGAACGTTACCATCAGCTTACGCCTAAGCTGATTCATCAAAAAGGCGCGGTACTACACCAGCGATCTGACTAATCAGCTCAGGCACGAAATACATCCCCAAGCTGAATCCAGCTTACGCTCAGGATCATATCAGCTTATACATATATGGCACCTCCCAGAGCTGCCTGCTCTATGTTGTTTTCCTCGAAACAGCTCACGACAGAAAGACCAGTTCATCGCTCTACAAAATAGCTCAGATCTGAACTGTCCGACCTAGATCAGCTCACGCCAGATCTGATCCTTGCTAAACCTGATATAAACTACGTAGTTAACCCATTCTAATCTACAGATCTCACACGCTGCACAGATCAGCTCAGAACCCCTTGGATCAGCTCAGCAACACATGAACAACTAAGTCCACACCGGAGCTGCCTCTGTCAGGCCCAGTGAGCTTAAACACAGATTAATGACTCAATTAATCTTAATCACACGGAGCATCAATTATGGGCTAAAAATTTTCGTTATGGGCCTGAACTAACGTCAACTCTTAAAATACAAGCATACCAAAATAGGGATTTTGACTCAAAAATCCAACAACATCAATAGCAACAAATACAGGTAAAAGAAAAATACAGATCCCCAAATACATAATCACGTCGGGCATCCCCTGGTTCAATACATAACATAAATAACTAGGACTCAAAACGGAGATCTACCAGCTGATGCTCCACTCGGTCCAGCTGGATTACCTGAAGATCCTAAGGCCAACACAGACCAACGCAGCCCAAAAACGGGAAAAGAAAATGAGGTCAAACCTCAGTACGAAGAGCCTCAAGAAATAGCAATCATATCATACATGCAATATCTCATGCGTGCAATGCATGTAGGCTACCAAAAATCATCGGTAAGAAAGGCACAACGACTCATCTATGTAAGATCATAATCCTGTGATATTCAGGTACGATAAATCAGCCGCCAATCACAGCTTAGTGGTATTCAGGCACGATGACTCAGCCTGCCACCACTATGTAGCAACAACGTTGGACCTTTCAGGTGCGACAACTCAGCCAGCCGATCACAACATATAAAAGAATCGGTTCACAAGGGAACATGCTCAATATGCTATGCATGAATGCAAGATAACATCAGCTCAAAAAATGCATAATAATTAAGCACAATCATCAAACAACCCATCAATATTAGCACATAACCACAGCAACTCAACTACGCAGGAAATATTCTCATGCTGATATCAGAGCTATTAAAATACGCTCAATTCGTACCTCCTATAAGCAGCTAATACCTCGACAGATCACACAGGACACACAACCAGTGTTCACGCACCAGAACATAGCTCCAACAACCAGCCCAGATCTGCTGCTCTCCTAAATCACCAATAAATCCGACAGAAGCTGCCTACAAGCTCAAATCTGCCAATACATTAAACAAATCAGCTCAAATCTGAGCTCGTTCAACTTATGGCTTAAATCCTCGTAGCCTAAATCAACCACCTCAAACCTACAGAGCACTATCCAGCTCTAAATCTAAGCTTACATCAGTAAGAAATCACTTACTCAAAGCTGCTCAAGAACGAACGAACTACTGGCCCGAAGATATTTGAACATTGCAACTACTTCACGCTCCCTCAACTCGTCGATCCAAAGCTCAAAATTGGTACCAATCGAAAGATCTAGGGAAGATAAGCTCAGCGCCACCAATCTTGCTCCAAACGGCGGCATAAATCGACGGTAATCGGAGGAAAAGAGTTCGAATGAACAGTAAGGGTTTGGAATCAGATATAAGTCGAAAGCTCTGAAGAACACCGACCAAATCAGATCTGAGCACTTAACCAGCTTTGACTCCTCTACGCTAACCAAATCTGACTACCACCCAACGACGTCGCACCAGGGTACAGCTCTCATCAAATCTGATGCTCGCTAAATGACATCGCATCAATCATACTCAGCCAACGCCAAATCTGGTATACGTCAAACGACATCGTATCGCTTATACTCAACCCGCGTCTACCCAGGTAATCCAAAACGACATCGTTTTGCCTCCCGCTCGTGACAACCCTACTCATACACACGAGGGTTAGATCTGACACCCAGATCTTACTCAAATCTGAAAAACTATGAACCGGTCTACTCAAACCGTGAACCAACCCGATTCTCACAACGCCTCTAATCACTCGCGCGGGGTATTCTCCAAATCTGAACTCCAGCTACTCTCGATACACCAAATATGTTCAACGCTTACTCTCTCCTTTACACAACGATATACACCTGATACATCGCTAAGTCAAATCCGAAGCTCCTTAACAGCTTACTCAACATGAGATACCTCTCGAGACTAATCACCATTCAGATTTGACTAATTCACAAGGCACGCTTCTCCGATTAAATCCTCATTCCGATCTAATTTCCTCGAACATCTTACGAGATTAAATCTTGCTATTTCCTCAAATCTGTTCGTAGCATAACACTAATTAAGTCTGGTAAATTTACTGTCAGGCCTCGTGCTCAATCATAGTAAACCACGCAATACACAGTAGCGGAAGCAATAAAATAGTGGTTAATCGCTTTTGGCCTGACTCAAAGATAACATAATTTAAAATACTGCAATACTCAAAATATCCCAGTTTAAAATCACACAGTACAACAGTACAGCATGTATCAGATACGAAACAACAACACAGCTGAATACAACGAAGCACAGGGCATCCCCCGGCTATCAATACTGATACATATATACTATGCTAAATTAACTGTGACACTCTAACCACCTCCTGGGGCACCTCCCGCTGGTCAACTCCACGACCAGCTGAGTAACCTGGAAAACCTGGACAACACACATAGGCAAACAACACCAGCCCCAGAGGGACACGGAGTCAAACCCCAGTACGGAGAGAAACTGAAAAACAGCATTTAAATAGCAATAGATAAAGTGTGAATGCTATGCATGAGAACAAGGCTACAACCGAAGACAGGGAGCTAAAGGATCACAATGGCTGCTCAACAAACGATAACAGATCAACTAAACACTGGTGGCCACGGGGTGTGTGAGAATATGGGAGTTACCCACTCTGTTAGAGTAGATGCCCAACTAGCCAACTTGTGGCGTGTGGGTTTTATAGACTCTTGTATATGACAATCTTTATTTATGAAATACGCATTCATATATGGCATTCTTTATTTTCATTATGTTATATAATGTTAACAATTGTGTTGGATAAAGACCTAGAATGCACCATAGTGTATGTTAGATGTGATAGTAGATATGATGGCTATCATGAAACACATCTAATGGTCACTGTGCATTCTGAATTCGTTCCTAGTCGATTGGGCCGTCAAAATGAGGATAAGGCCGCCCGAGCTTGAGACTAGCATCTGCGATGTGAAGTACCATGTTTCATTGGTAGGGAACATTGTGATGTTCTGAGCATACAGATGGATAGTGACCTGGTGATCTATCGAACTACCCTCGTTCGGACTTTCCAAGTGGTTACCATTTGTCGAGTGGATAAGTCCGAGGTCTTGGTTGTACTGATTAGTCCTCACTACTCGAAACGTCATTGAGACTCTATATGATAGGCACCTCACTTTGACCCGTTTACCGACTCACTTGGGGTCATTAGGTGGCGGGATTGGGTGAGGCCCCAATGCATGTAGGAGTCGATGCTTCGTTGTCGAGGATTCACCGCTCGCTGTAACGCGTGGATATCCTATGTTATCTGAGGGGATAATAGTGTATAAAACTCTGGCCAGAGTACTGGATGCGTTTTAGGTAAATGGGTTTGCCTAGTAACACTCGCGATGTCACTATTCGATCTCCAAGATGTATGCATAGCTATCGGATCTCTGGCGACTCTCGATTTACCAATGGTCGTTGATCTGATCGGGATATATGTGTTGAAAGGATCGTACTGTACTCTAACCACGACCAACTGGTTCTTGCAGGCACTATCAGTGATACCTAGGGGATCATGGGGCGATTTTTCTAGGCGCTTTACCATGATCCGTTGGGCAAGTCCGAAATTGTGATTTCGGAGTCACAATGGTTGTGGGCCCACGGCTAGCTGTATCCCTGAACCATTGAGGGTCACACAAGTACTGGATTCATGATTCTCGCATGGAAACTGAGCTCAATGTTTTGAGCATATGAGGAGAGTTTTAGGGAGTGCGACTTCCTAAAAGTCAACAGGGGTCAAATTGCGATTTCCCAAAGTTGAGGGGCAAAACTGTCATTTTGGACTAGGTAATCTGAAAAATTGTTTTTCACATCATAATGTTCAGTTTTGGAAACTGAGTTGATCGGTCCGATCTGATCGTCGATCGAAGTTATGATGAAACCGTAGTGATTTAAATGAACCGAATGTTCATATGGACTTGGGCCTGACCCAAGTCCAATGGGCCGGTTCAAGCCCATGTATATTTGTTATATACTAGTATTGTACTTGGTCTTTAATCATACAATTAACAACACTAAACCCTAGCCTCCAAACTCCAAAACCGCCGCCCCTCCTCTCAAACCTCACGCACGGCCGCCGCCCACCGCCGCGCCTCCGCCGCGTCGCCGTCGTCCGTTCGTCATGTGATCGGACTTGTTTCGATCACCGCGACGAGGAGTTTCCGTCCGTGCCAGAATCCATCAGATCTTCTAGTGCATATTGACGGAGGAAGCTTGTTTCCGGTCGTGGACCTGATTGACGATCTACCACCGCCTACCGTTTGAAGTGCCGGTTTCCTCGTGAAACTGGTCGGATCCAGGCGCCTAGACGCCAGCAAGGTAAGGATTCTATGAACACCCTATGAATGTTTATAGAATTGTATTTGAATGTATTGAACGTTTCTCGAGGCAATTTTTGATTTCCGCTGCGCCCCCGCGAAACGGGATCCGGATCCGCCATTGTCGCCATCACACTCGTCTCAACACACGGTACCAGATGCAGAACACAGCTCAACCTGCTGTTGCCCAACTCATGAGATGTGGGAGCTACCCACTCCGCTCATAGTGGCTAACAGATCCCATCAGGGAGATGAGGCATACAGGAGTTACCCGCTCGTCCTCCAACATGCATCTTGGTACACACAGATCAAGATAACAAGGCATGGCTAACCAAGATCTGGGTTCAACATGGATAATGCATGTATGCAATGAAACAGCTTACAACAACAACACAACAGGAGCAAGAAAATGCACAAAGAATCCAACACAGCAGCTCACATTAAATCCATGCCAATTCAACGTTGTAAAATAAGATCGCATCCGTACCTTAGTTCTGAGCTACAATTACCACAACGAAGTCCCGAGCAACACAGATCTGAGAACATGCTAAGCAAAACACAACGCTAACTCAGGGACGCAAAGCACAGAACTCACAACCGGGAGCTACAAGCTCAACCAGCTCCATCCTACCCTATGGGTTCAATAGGCAGCTTTAAACAAAGCACTAGGGTAGAAACTAACACTTACCCGACGAGCTACCTGAACGGCAGGAGTAATTCAACGCTTATGCTAACAGACTACAGAAGGGAGATGTCTTCATGAACCTCTCCAAGCTTGACTCAAGCTTTCAAAAGATGTACCAAACGAAGCTTCTTAGCAAGAGGAGTCCAACGCTACATCTCTCGCTTCAGTCGGAGCTGTCTACCGTCGGCAATTGGAGAAGATAAGGTTCGGTGAAAAGTAGCTAGGGTATCACGAGAGAGTTCGCTCACGGGAAATATTTCTAAGTGTCGGGAAAGAATACTGGACGAAGGGTCAAAGTCCTCTTCTAAATATAACTCAAATCTGGTCACATCTGGTGAATAGCAGCCACCGACAATCTCGGGGTTCACATCTGAAACCAACACAGATCTGAGTATCACTCCAGATATGGACACTACGTCAAAACAGACGTGGGAATTAACCAAACGACGTCACATAGGAACACGCTCCCAACTAATACACGTCATCCCGCTAACTCAAGTCTGAAACACTAAACAGCGTCGCACCCATGGCACTAAGATCTGACGCACACTAGCTAATGAAATCTGAAATTCCTGAACCGCACCGATCTACTCCGCAACACGAACCAGGACTAAGAACCGGATCTGTCACTCAGCGCTAACAACCAACGCAACTCAAATCTGGCTAATCTCAAACCGACGTCGCTCCGCTGCCCGTGTAGAAAATCTAACACGCGTAACTGAAATAGCGCGCAACTACCAGATTCCATCACCACATCCGAAGACGATGAACCAGCGCTGACCAACACTCAAATCTGAACGTTTCCTGTGGAAATTCTACAACTCTCCAGATCGGTTTCAAGGACTTAAACGAACCCGATAGCTAAACCAAGCATACCAGCCCGAATATGGCTCATCCCAGATCTGTTCAAGCCAAATCTGGTCTATGCTAAATCGATTAATTAACTCAATTAATCCAATCAACTTTCAAGTCTCACATTTACAGTCCTCACAGCCTCACTAATTCAGCTTGCGCCAAATCTGATCCACTCTAAGAGATTAATTTACTATCTAATCCACTTACTAATACAAGAGAAGCAATTTTAGTAAAATTACAAGGTATGGCAATTTTAGCAAATCTGTTTCTCTTTCTTGGTATTTAATTTAATATTTCATTCTTTGTTCGTTTATAGAGCGAAAAATTAATTTGCACAGTCTGTATTATATAATTATTGAAAACAATAGACATATATATATTGCTTGTATTTATTGTAGGATGACCAAGAATGTCGATAATGTGTTATACTTATGCGATGATCATATTTCGAACAACATTGCTTCAAACAATATGGATAGTCATTCCACCACGACTACCGGATAAATCGATATGGGCCATGGTGAGAGTTGGAATTCACCTTCGTGTCCACCATCGTCTTGCTCAGATGGGCTTCTATGGTATCGTACAATGTGGGCCTATAAAAAATTTTGATAATCATTAGATTCCGATGCTGGTGGAGAGATGGCGACAAATAACTCACACTTTTCACCTTCCTGTGGGTGAGACAACCATAACACTACAGAATGTCGCAATGATCTGGGGGTTAAATATCGAGGGAGTGCCCCTTACCGTCAAGGAAACATCTTACAATAAACCTGAGTTATAGCAGCCATGTACACGTTTGTTGGGATTCACTCCTGAAGCTAATCGTATTAAAGGAGACCACTTGTATCTTACCACTTTGAGAGACCATTATTTGCAACATTTTATCACTGATGACAGCACAGAGGAGCACGTGACACAATATTCTCATTGTGTTGCATTGATTATTATTGGTGGTTGCATGTTAAGCTTATGTATTTACAGTTTTTTTGAAGATATTCATATGGTAAATACATGTGGACCCGTACAAATTCTGCAGATATGATTGCACTGTTGTATTGCACAACTTAGATATATTATTTGTTATACCCCTATGTCTGTCCGAAATAAGACACAATCCTATGCGACCTCTGATGACATGGACTGTATTACGAAGGAACCAATCACTACTACAAAACAGGGCTTCAAAAACACGCAATAGAAAATGGATTCATACAGAACCGTTGTTTTTAATTTATAACAAGGTTTTTGGTGAAATCCGTTGTTGATGAGCGTCTTTTCTACCAAAACGACAACGGATATTAAAAAATCGATGTCTTAATGGTGTCAGGCCTCGTGCTCTACTCAGAGCTAAACCACGCAAACATAGCGGAAGCATACAAAAAGTGGCTTAAAATTTTCTCTTTAGGCCTGAAGGTTTAAAACATATAATTTAAAATACAATCGTACTTAAAATATCCCAGTTTACAATTACACGATACAACAGTACATCATTTATACAAACACAAATACCAGTATACAACGGATAACACAATCCCACAAGCACAGGGCATTCCCCGGCTAACAGTACTAGTACATATATGCTATACGCTAACTGGGACACTCTATCCACCTCCTGGGACACCTCCAGCTGGGTCAAAGACACGACCAGTAGAGAAACCTGGGAAACCTGGAAACAACACACAGGCAACAAACACCAGCCCTAGAGGGACCTCGGGGTCAAACCCCAGTACGGAGAGCAGCAATAAACAGCATAAGTAAAACACAGATAAATATGAAAATGCTATGCAAGGGATCAAGGCTACAACAGAAATCAGGGAGCCAAAGGATCGCAACAACTGCTCAACAGCAATATCTGATCAAAGGAACAATAATCAGTTCGTGGCCACGGGTATACTGAGCACATGGGAGCTACACACTCATCTCCAGTACACCATACCAGATGCTAACAACCAGCTCCACCTGCTGTTTCTCACTCATGAGATGTGGGAGCTACCCACTCCGCTCATAGCAGCGACCAAACCCAGCAGGGAGATGAGGTACGATAGTTACCCGCTCGCCTCCAAGGTATACGGGAACTACCCGCTCGTCCTTGAACATAGCATCCTGGTACTCACAATTCAACAGAACAGACATAGCTAGCAAAACAGGGCTCGACAGCAATATGCGTGTATGCAATGCAATAGCTGATATTATAACACAGGCACAAGTAATAACAGCACAGAGCACATTTTGGCGACAATGGCGGATCCGGATCCCGTTTCCGGGGGCGCAGCGGAAGTTTAAAAGTTTTGCCCCGAGAAACGTTCAATACATCTAAACAATTCTATAATCCTTGCATAGGATGTTTGAATCGTTACCTTGCTGGCGTCTAGGCGCCTGGCTCCGACCAGTTTCACAAGGAAACCGGCACTTCAAACGGTAGGCGGCAGTAGATCGTCAATCAGGTCCACGATCGGAAGCACGAATCCTTTGTCAGCCTGCACTAGAAGGACTTAAGAATTCAACACGAACGGAATCTCTTCGTCACGGTGATCGAAACAAGTCCGATCACATAAACGGCGGCACACGGCGGCGGCACGGGACGGCGCAAGGCGGCGGCCGATTGGGGCGTGTGGGAGAGGAGGGAGGCGGCTAGGTAGACTAGGTTTTAGTGAATGAATTAATTTTTCTAGCCCTATACCAACTCCTTTAATTAAAGATGGTACATGGGCTTGAACCGGCCCAATGGACTTGGGTCAAACCCAGGTCCATATGAACATCCGGTTCATTTAATTCGTTGTGGTTTTATCATAATCCCGATTGACGATCAGATCGGATCGATCGACTCAGTTTCCAAAACTGAGTATTATGATGTGAAAACAATTTTTCAGATATCCTAGTCCAAAATTCCCCTCAACTTTTGGGAAATCGCAATTTGACCCCTGTTGACTTTTAGGAAGTCGCACTCCCTAAAATCCTCCTCCTATGCTCAACACATTGAGCTCAGCTTTCGTGCGGGAATCGTGAATCCAGTACTTGTGTGACCCTCAATGGTTCAGGGATACAGCTAGCCGTGGGCCCACAACCATTGTGACTCCGAAATCACAATTTTGGACTGACCCATTGGATCATGGTAAAGCGCCTAGCAACATCGTCCCATGATCACCTAGGTATCACTGATAGTGCCTGCAAGAACCAGTTGGTCGTGGTTAGCGTACAGTACGGTCCTTTCTACACATATATCCCGATCAGATCAACGACCATTGATAAATCGAGAGTCGCTAGAGATCCGATAGCTATGCATACATCTTGGAGATCGAATAGTGACATCACGAGTGTTACTAGGCAAACCCATTTAGCTAAAACACATCCAGTACTCTGGCCAGAGATTTATACACTATTATCCCCTCAGATAGCATAGGATATCCACGCATAAAAGCAAGCGGTGAATCCTCGACAACGAAGCATCGACTCCTACATGCATCGGGACCTCACCCAATCCCGCCACCGAATGACCCCAAGTGAGTCGGTAAACGAGTCAAAGTGAGGCGCCTATCATGTAGAGTCTCAATGACGTTTCGAGTAGTGAGTACTAATCAGTACAACCAAGACCTCGGACTTATCCACTCGACAAATGGTAACCACTTGGAAACTCCGAACGAGGGTAGTTCGACAGATCACCAGGTCACTATCCATCTGCATGCTCAGAACATCACAATGTTCCATACCAATGAAACATGATACTTCACATCACAGATGCTAGTCTCAAGCTTGGGCGGCCTTATCCTCATTTTGACGGCCCAATCGACTAGGAACGAATTCAGAATGCACAGTGATTATTAGATGTGTTTCATGATAGCCATCATATCCACTATCACATCTAACATACACTATGGTGCATTCTAGGTCTTTATCCAACACAATTGTTAACATTATATAACATAATGAAAATAAAGAATGCCATAAATAAATGCGTATTTCATAAATAAAGATTGTCATATACAAGAGTCTATAAAACCCACACGCCACAAGTTGGCTAGTTGGGCATTTACTCTAACAATCTCTCACTTGTCCTATAGCCAACTACTCATCAGACGCAGTCCCATTGTTTCGCGATGTTTTTCAAACAACGGTCCTGGCAAGGGCTTCGTAAGTGGATCAGCAATGTTGTCCGCAGAGGCGACTCTCTCAACTGCTATGTCACCTCTAGCCACAATATCCCGGATTATGTGGTATTTCCTCAGTATATGTTTGGATCTTTGGTGAGACCTAGGCTCCTTTGCTTGT
Source organism: Dorcoceras hygrometricum (assembly GCA_001598015.1). Classification (NCBI taxonomy): domain Eukaryota; kingdom Viridiplantae; phylum Streptophyta; class Magnoliopsida; order Lamiales; family Gesneriaceae; genus Dorcoceras; species Dorcoceras hygrometricum. The sequence continues at coordinate 21,745 of KV006432.1, forward strand.
GCAACGGCACCCGTGTTGTCGCAGTACACCGGGACTGGACCAACTCCATCAGGAATGACGCCCAACTCTTGGACGAAATTCCTTATCCAAACCGCCTCCTTAGCAGCAGCTGATGCTGCGATGTACTCAGCCTCAGTGGTTGAATCCGCGATGGTGTCTTGCTTGGAACTCTTCCAAGAGACAGCACCACCATTGAGCATGAATACAAATCCAGAGGTTGACTTCGAATCATCCACGTCACATTGGAAGCTAGAATCAGTGTAGCCTTCCAATTTCATATCACCACCCCCATAGACCATGAACATATTCTTAGTCCTTCGTAAGTACTTGAGAATATCCTTCACATCCTTCCAATATAATTGGCCGGGGTTGGCCTGGTAGCGGCTCGTGACACTCAGAGCATATGCGACATCCGGTCTAGTTGAGATCATGCCATACATAATACTACCTATTGCCGAGGCATATGGCACACGTGTCATACTCTCTATCTCCTCTTCAGTCTTCGGACACATAGACTTAGATAGAGTGACCCGTGGCACATAGGTAGGTGTCCTCTTTTGGACTCTTCCATAGAGAACCGCTTAAGTATGGTATCGATGTAGGTAGTTTGGGTGAGTCCGAGCATCCGTTTCAATCTATCCCGATAGATCTGTATTCCAAGAATATAGGATGCTTCACCCATGTCCTTCATCGAGAATCTACTAGACAACCATACTTTAGTTGACTGCAGCATTCCTACATCATTCCCAATGAGAAGAATGTCATCAACGTAAAGTACAAGGAATGTCACAGCGCTTTTAACTACCTTCTTATATACACATGGCTCCTCGGGATTCTTGATGAAACCAAATTCCTTAATTGTTTCATCGAATCTCAGGTTTCAACTCCTCGATGCTTGTTTGAGACCGTAAATCGATCTCTGAAGTTTGCATACTTTATGCTCACTTCCTACAGATGTGAAACCCTCAGGCTGCGTCATATAGATCTCTTCCTTAATGTTTCCATTAAGGAACGAAGTTTTCACATCCATTTGTCATATCTCATAGTCGTACCATGTGGCTATGGCTAGTAAGATTCTAATCGACTTGAACATTGCGACTGGTGAAAAAGGTTTCATCATAGTCAACACCTTGCCTTTGAGTGTAACATTTCGCGACCAGCCGTGCCTTGTAGGTCAGTACCTTACCATCAGGCCCAAGTTTTCTCTTGTATATCCACTTACACCGAATAGGAACAATTCCTTCGGGAGGATTAGCGAGAGTCCAAACTTGGTTCGCATGCATTGAGTCAATCTCAGACTGCATTGCTTCAAGACACAAATTATAATCAGCATCGGAAATTGCCTCCTTGAAAGTCCTTGGATCACATCCAACAACTTGATCACTTTGATCATCTTCAAGGAGGAAACCATATCTTTCAGGAGCCCTAGGAACCCTTTCGGATCTCCTAGGTGCGACCATTTCTGGTACTGGCTCTGTAGGTGCGGGAGATTCACTTGGTACTTCAATTGGTTCTCGAACCTCTTCGAGTTATACTATCTTGCCCTTTCTATCAAGTAGAAATTCCCTTTCCATAAAGGTGGCATTCCTAGAAACAAACACTTTTGTTCGTTTGGATAGTAGAAGTAGTATCCAATAGAATTCTTTGGATACCCAATGAAGTAGCATAAGATGGATCTAGCATCCAGCTTATCTCCCACTGTCTGCTTCATGTAAGCAGGACATCCCCAAATTCTCATGTATGAGTATTTGGGTGATTTGCCCATCCACATCTCATATGGAGTCTTATCCAATGCCTTGGTGTGGACATTGTTCAACAACATTACCTCCGTTTCGAGCACATAGCCTCAAAACGAGGTAGGAAGCTCAGTGAAGCTCATCATAGATCGAACCATGTCCATCAAAGTTCGATTACGACGCTCCGCTACACTATTGAGTTGTGGTG
>KV006433.1:3588-40143 GCA_001598015.1 Dorcoceras hygrometricum
ATTTTGCCGATAAAAACAAATTTTAATCAACAAAATCATATTTCATTATAAAATCATATTTTATAATTAAAATCACATTTTGCTAATTTTAATTGTATCATATTGGGCTTAAAACAATTCTAGGCCCAAAAATCTTAAAATTTCAAAATCGACCAAAACGGGCCCGATATCGCATACCGGCCCGAAAACTTCACGGGCTGCCCGGGACAGGCCCGAACCAAACCCTAAAAGAATTCAGCCGTCACGTCATCGCCGGAGAATCGCCGGAGCGGCGGCGGCACCACACGAAGAATCGCACGGCAGCCGCGTGCGACGTCGTGCCAAGCGCGACGCACGGCCGCGCGCAGCGTCGCGCGCCTATCGCGCTTCGTCGCGCAACCAGCGCGCCGCAAGCGTCGACCAGCAGCGTCGCTTCGTCCGACCAGCAAGCGCCACGAGCGGCGCGACATCGCAGCACCAGCGCGCGGAGGAGACGTCCAGCGTTACGCCACGAGCGGCGCAACGTCGCACCACCAGCGCGCGGAGGAGATGCCCAGCGTCCAGTCGCGAGGCGCGACAAGCGCGCACGCATCGGCCGTCGATCGCGCAACCGTTGCGCGAGAGGCCGCCCATCGCGCGGCTGTGATGCACGACAAGCACGCACTTGCGCGCGAAGCGGCGCACACGACTCGGCCACCATGCGCGACCAGCGCGCATGGTATCACGCGACTAGCGCGCGGCGGGGCGCCGGCATGCGCGGCGGCGCCGAGGCTTATTTCCTCCAAGAATTTTATTGATCCGATCTGAAATTCACGGTTAGATACAATAAGGCAGTAATCGTATTGATCAGATCCGAAAACCATGGCTCTGAGACCACTGTTGGGATCCGGATCACGCCCCCCGACGAGGCAGCGGAAGAACAAAAACATGTGCCAGGAGACGATCAATACGATTAATAAAACACAATATGACATTCATAGGGCGTTTAGAATCGCTACCTTGCTGGCAACTCGTGCCTGGCTCCGACCGGTTTCGTAAAGAAAACGGCACTTCACGGTAGGTGGCGGTAGATATTGTCAATCAGGTCCACGACCGGAGACGGGATTCCTTCGTCAGACTGCACTAGAAGGCCTGACGAGATCTGCACGGACGGATTCTCCTCGTCGAGTTGGCCGGAACGAATTTCCGGCGAAGAGGCGGCGGCGGCTTTGTGAGAGGAAGAGGGGGCGGCGCTTAGTGCTCTAGGTTTAGGGTTTAGAGTAAATTACCAAGTGTGTTAAGAGTCTAATCAAGTCTATATTAAATAGACAAGTAATAGGATTGGACCGGCCCAACGGGCCCGGGTCCAACGGATGAACATTCGGTTCATCCCTATCACCGTGACTTCATCGTAACTCCGATCGCCGATCAGATCGGACCGATCGACTCAATTTCCGAAACTGAACACTATGATCTAAAAAACCATTTTTCAGAACCCCAGTGCAAAATGACCGTTTTGCCCCTCAACATTGGCAAATCACGATTTGACATCTGTTGACTTTTAAGGAAGTCGCACACCAAAATCCTCTTCGTATGCTCAACACATTGAGCTCAGTATCCGTGCGGGAATCTCGAATCCAGTACTTGTGTGACCCTCAATGGTTCAGGGATACAGCTAGCCGTGGGTCCACAACCATTGTGGCTCCGGAATCACAATTCCGGACCTGCCCAACGGATCATGGTAAGAGCGTCTAGCAACATCGCCCCATGATCCCCTAGGTATCACTGATAGTGCCTGTAAGAACCAGTTGGTCGTGGTTAGCGTACAGTACGGTCATTTCAATCTATATATCCCGATCAGATCAACGACCATTGGTAAATCGAGAGTCGTTGTAGATCCGATAGCTATGCATACATCTTGGAGATCGAATAGTGACATCGCGAGTGTAACTAGGTAAACACATTTACCTAAAACACTTCTAGTACTCTGGCCAGAGATTCATACACTATTATCCCCTCAGATAGCATAGGATATCCACGCATGTCTGCGAGCAGTGAATCCTCGACAACGATTGTCGCAGTACACCGGGACTGGACCAACTCTTTGAGGGATTACACCCAACTCTTGGACGAAATTCCTTATCCAAACCGCCTCCTTAGCAGCAGCTGATGCTGCGATGTACTCAGCCTCAGTGATTGAATCCACGATGCATTTTGACGGCCCAATCGACTAGGAACATGTTCAGAATACACAGTGACTATTAGATGTGTTTCATGATAGCCGTCATACCCACTATCACATCTAACATACACTTTAGTGTATTCTAGGTCTTTACTCAACACAATTGTTAATCATCATACACACAATGAAAGTAAAGAAAGCCATATAATAAATGCGAATATATTATATAAAGATTGTCATATACAAGAGTCTATAAACCCACACGCCACAAGTTGGCTAGTTGGGCATCTACTCTAACATCAACATCTTGATCAAGAATTGGAGGTTATTGTGCAGTACTACCCTGACGTGAAAGCCACGTTAGTGAATGATTTCCCGAGCCGTCTGTTGAAGAGAGGACACGATCGTCACGGACATTTATCAAGAGAAGAGGATGAAGGAAGAAGAAGAGTTGAATGTCGACGCATCCTCGGTGAAGCCCCTATAGGCCACAAAGATCACCTCTCCCTCGGGGAATTATCAACATGATCTTAGGAGGATCCACGGATGGTAACCCAAATAGAGCAAGGAAATCTGGAAGATGTCGCATGGAGAACATGCAAGTGGTGGCAGCTAGAGATCGAAGAGGACCCATTATCTCTTTCGCCCCTGATGATTTGCCAGCAGATACTGAGACGCATAATGACGCCTTGGTCATCCGGGCTGTGGTTGCAAACTATGACGTATCTCGCGTCTTCATCGACCCAGGAAGGTCAGTAAATGTATTATTCAAGGGAGCTATGGAACAAATGGATTTGAGGATTACCCGGTCAAACGTGTGAAAACGCCGATGTTCGGATTTACTGGCCATTCCCTAGAACCCGTGGGCTGAAGTGTACTTGCCATTGTCATTAGGGAGTGGTGAGAAGAAAAAGACCTGAATCGTCGGCTTCACGGTAATAAACGCCACTTCCTCTTACAACGTAATACTCGGACGACCAGCTATGACATTTTTTTTGGCTGTGGCCTCAGCCTTCATCAATAGATTAAGTACCCGATTGTAGATGGAGTTGGGTAAGTTTTGGGGGATAGGAGAATAGCACGAAAGTACTATATGGATGAAGCGATGATTGAACATAAGGAACAAAAGTCTCACCACCCGTCGTGATATATAGATATAGATAAGCCTTTGTTGGGTTAGCATGAGGTTAGTACTTCAGATAACTGAAATTGGGGTACTACACACTCGAATAATTCAAGTTGGTCTACCGTTAAGGATGAAAATATCCCGAAAAACCGAGAAGATACGAAGGAGACTTTTTTTAATTCCGATTAAACAAATAGGTAATTAATTGGGTATAAGAATTTGAGTTTGGATATGGAGGTGGATTTGGTAGAATCTTGCATGTGCTCAACTCAAATACCCGATTAATTAACCATATATATGTATATATATTTGTGTTGTGAGATTAATACACATATTTTGTTTTGAGATATGTATAGACTCTAGTTAAATTAAGGTAATAGTAATGATCCAAGAAGCATAGAAAAGACACTTATCTTATTCTATAATGATGGTAATAAAACGTGCTTGATGGCAGCTCAAGATCCTCCTCATGAAAACCAACACTATTCCCTTAGGAGGTTCAACACATGGAAGCGTTCTTTAATTTAGATTTTTCGAATTACTGATTTTCAAATTTTGGTAAATATTCACAGTTTTGTCAAAATCAACCAAATTTAAAAGATTCAATTGTAGGTAATAATAGGATATGAATAGAATATGGATATCTCATACTTCGATATGCATGGATCTGAGGTTGCAATTTGAAAATGCGAGGGTCAGGGGATGAGCACAGGGATCGAATGTTCAAAACACATGTGAGACATCATGCTAGGGTTTGTGAAATTTTACCCCAAACTGACTAATCTGGTAAATATGTATCAATTATGATACTATCAACAGAATTCGTGCACCAAGTTATTCGATTATACACGTATTAATTAAAATTGTAACTGTCAAATTTTAATTACATTTACGAAAAATCACTTATTATTACTATTACTGTTTATTTGGAATATTGTATAATTTAGTTAATTTTATATCTTAATAATTCAAAATCAATTTAATTTGATATAACCCAAAGATGAATTATTCAAATTTAAAGTCACAAACTTTTTCCCAAACCCATTACGCCGCTTGCCCCTCCAGGTCCAGGGTTCACCATCAGTCGGTCTGAAAACCCTGGGAAGCCTCTGCATCCATGGCGCCACTTCAGTTCTTCTAAATACCGGGTTTATTTTTCAAATCGTTCGAGCTAAGGTAGGTTTTCGTTTTTTCTGCTCAAATTTTATTTTTATTGCTTTCATTTCCCTCTGTGCGCTTAATTTTCATATGCAGAGAAGTATAGTTGATCCTTTCTTTGTTGTATATCTGTTGATCTCAGAGTTTTTGTAGAAGATGGGAACAGAGAGGAAAAGGAAGGTAAGCCTGTTTGACGTGGTCGACGAGGCATCAGTGTCTGCGAAGATCGCCAGAGCCAATGGGAATGGTGCTTCTGCTTCGACAATTAACCGGTGGAATGGGAAGCCTTTCTCTCAAAGATACTACGAGATTCTGGATAAGAGGAAGTCCCTCCCTGTTTGGCATCAGAAAGATGAGTTCTTGCAGGCGCTTGAAGCTAATCAAGCCCTAATTCTTGTTGGGGAAACTGGCAGCGGTAAAACCACTCAGGTTAGTGTTCATACTTGTAATGTAATTATTACTTTCTGTTACGAGTTATGGCAGCCTGAACTAAGTTAGAAGGTGCTAGGTAATAGCCAAAATAACCATTGGAAAGAGGTGAGGAGGGAATCTTTGTTTGCCGTGTCTTTTGTAATGGCTTATCAACTTTAGTAAATAGTCAGATTATAATAATGAAGACGATTTTTTCCCTCCATTTTTTTGGGGCATGTTACTTTAGTGTCTTGGTCTTGCATCTTCCTCTTTTACTATTTCCTTTCTACTGCAATATAGAACTAAATTTAAAATGAATTAGACGAACCGCCTAATGTGTTGCCTGATTGCTTCAAAATTAGTCGTGCTTATCTTTATTAATTGTACCATGCTGACACATTTATAAGGCGTGCTTCTCTGCGCTCACAGGCCTAGCACCTGGCCTAAGGCGTGCTCTATTTTAAGCCATGCGCCTGGAAGCTTACTCTAGGAGCAAGGAGTGCGCCTGTGGCTGGGCGCTCACTTTTAACAGCTATTTAGTACTACATTTGAATGTTTACGAGAGTTGTCCTTGCATTTATTTGATTGTTTGAGCTTCTTGATCGGATTTTTTTTTTTTGCAGATTCCACAGTTTGTTCTTGAAGCTATAGAGTTAGAGTCTCCAGATAAGCGCAAGAAGTTCATGGTTGGATGCACCCAGCCTCGCAGAGTGGCTGCAATGTCTGTTTCAAGAAGAGTGGCCGAAGAGATGGATGTGACCATTGGGGATGAGGTAGGTTATAGCATTCGTTTTGAAGACTGCAGCAGTGCCAGAACAGTTTTGAAGTAAGTTCTTTATATCAATAAATACATTATTGCTTCTTATTCTCTGTCTTTCTATTGCCATGTCTTTGTTGCACTAGTTTCATCATATATGCTCTTTTATTTGTTAGGTACTTGACAGATGGTATGCTTCTGAGAGAAGCCATGACTGATCCACTCCTGGAGAGATACAAAGTGATCATACTTGATGAGGCTCACGAGAGAACTTTGGCAACGAATGTTCTGTTTGGACTTCTAAAAGAAGTTTTGAAAAATAGGCCTGACTTAAAGCTAGTAGTTATGAGTGCTACACTTGAGGCTGAAAAATTTCAGGGTTATTTTCATAGTGCACCACTAATGAAAGTGCCGGGAAGGCTTCATCCTGTTGAGATATTTTACACACAGGACCCTGAAAGAGATTACTTGGAAGCTGCTATTAAGACCGTCATTCAGATACACACTTTTGAAGGTCCGGGAGATATACTTGTGTTTTTAACTGGAGAAGAGGAAATTGAAGACGCATGTCGCAAGATGACAAAAGAAATATCCAACATTGGAGATCACGTTGGACCTGTCAAAATAGTACCACTATACTCTACCCTTCCTCCAGCTATGCAGCAGAAGATTTTTGAAGCTGCACCACCCCCATTGGTGGAGGGTGGTCCGCCAGGAAGGAAGATTGTTGTGTCCACAAATATTGCTGAAACCTCTTTAACTATTGATGGTATAGTTTATGTTATAGATCCAGGGTTTGCAAAACAGAAGGTATATAACCCACGTATTCGTGTTGAGTCTCTCTTGGTTTCACCTATATCAAAGGCTAGTGCTCATCAACGTTCAGGTCGTGCTGGTAGAACTCAACCAGGGAAGTGTTTCAGGCTCTATACTGAAAAAAGTTTCCATAACGATCTCGTGGCGCAGACATATCCGGAAATACTGCGGTCGAACCTTGCAAATACGGTACTTACTCTGAAAAAATTGGGAATAGATGACTTGGTCCAGTTTGATTTTATGGACCCACCTGCTCCAGAGACACTGGTGAGAGCACTGGAGGTCTTGAATTACTTGGGAGCCCTGGATGATGATGGAAATTTGACCAAGTTAGGTGAAATCATGAGTGAACTTCCATTAGATCCTCAAATGGCTAAAATGCTAGTTGTCAGCCCAGATTTCAATTGTTCAAACGAGATTCTGTCGGTATCTGCCATGCTCTCAGGTATGCAATGCTGCTCTTTGGTCTTATTCATGGGTTTTATCCAAATTTAGATGTAGTTCCTTTTGGTCAATTCGGCCCTTCACCATGTGTGAAGTTAATATACTCATTTCTCTTTCGTGCATAGACATACATCTGTGCATTGTAATCTTAAATATTTAACCCCATACATGACTGCAGATGCACTCGTGTATGTGGTTGATATTTGAGTGTCTGCTTAGGTTGTCATCAGCATGTCTTGTCTGGGTTTCATGCCTCCATAGGCATGTGCCAAAGATTTCTAAGTAAATGCTGATGCAGATAGTTGCAGTTTCTCAGTATTCTCTCATGAAGCAAATGTGGTATCTTCTCGCCTCTATGCATCTGCTGACCTTCCATGGGCCTCCTCTGTGATTATCAATTTTTTCTCTAGTACCCAATTGCTTTGTCCGGCCTAGGGAGGCGCAAAAGGCTGCAGATGAAGCAAAAGCCAGGTTCGGACACATCGATGGAGATCACCTCACTTTGTTGAATGTGTATCATGCATACAAGCAAAATAGTGAGTAGGCTCGATTGGTTTTTCATTTTCTTGTCCTACTTTCCCTATTGGTTCTAATATTCCTTTTGAATAATCTACAGACGAAGATCCTCAATGGTGCTATGAAAATTTTATCAATCACAGGGCTCTTAAATCTGCGGACAATGTCAGACAGCAGCTAGCTCGCATAATGGCTAGGTTCAACCTGAAGTTATGCAGCACAGATTTTAATAGCCGTGATTACTATGCAAATATTAGGTTCGCTATGCTAGCTGGATATTTTATGCAAGTTGCCCATTTAGAGAGGACAGGCCACTATCTGACAGTAAAAGATAATCAAGTATTTGCTCATGACTTCATTCTTTTGTTTCGGATTGGGCTTATATTTAGCACATTCGTCAATGATTTCTGTACCTATTATATATCTGATGGCATGTGCTTTATTTGCAGGTTGTACATTTGCACCCTTCGAATTGCCTGGACCATAAGCCAGAGTGGGTTATCTACAATAAATACGTCCTAACAAGCAGGAATTTTATTCGTACTGTAACGGATGTGCGTGGTGAATGGTCAGTTAACCCACTATATGATTTGACTTTCGTTATATTAAATTAAATAAACGTTTTCCTCTTGAGTGTTGATGCTAAAAAGATACAACCTGGAGACATCAATACAACAAAGAGAAGTCTTTTGACAATGGGAAAGCCCTCGTTCAAAACACGAGGAAAAAAATTGGTCCCAAAATAGTACCAGGGAGAGTTCATGTGGCTGTCAGCATTTCCATGGTTATGCCTATGCTTGTTTTCTTTCTGGTCAAAGCTCCTTTTTAGCTGTTTTTTTTTTTTTCCATGGCTTTACTCCATGCGCTACCTGAATACTCTTTTGTTTCTGCTGGTTGCAAATAATGGTTTGACCCTGTTAACGACTTTTGAACGGTCTCTTGTGTAATCTCTGAGTTCAGATTGTACGTCTTATGTGTATTTTATTGCCTAACCATTTAAATGACCAGGTCGAGGCTAATTTTCAGAATGGTAGTTTTGTTTATTTTCATTTATAAAACTGATTCGTTGTTCAGTGATTTTGTGTTTAGTTTATTTATTTGTGTCGTGGAATCAGATGATATGATACTCTGTTCCATGTCTTGTAAAATTATTGCAGGTTGATTGATATTGCTCCCCACTATTATGACCTGAGTAATTTCCCGAATTGTGAGGCGAAGCGCCAACTGGAGAAGTTAAATAAGAAGCGGGAGAACTCAAGGGAGGAGGGCAAGAATAGGAAATGAAGAATTTAGTTGTACACGGCTGACTTTGTTAGCATTTTCGCTGAGTTCATCATAGCCGATTTTTTCTTGCAGCCCCTTCGATAAAATCTGATTGCTCGCATTCTGAACTTCGTTGATCAAAAGGCACGAACCAACATCGCCGATGCAGCAAATTGTGGTGTAAGTCGGCAGTACTGCTGTGGTTGATGGCATGTTTGAATGAGAACATTTTCTTGGAATGGGAAATTAACGAGGCCTGATGAAGATATCGTGTATTTATCTATTTTTGGGTCAGAAATCTCTGTGTAGTTTGCCTACTTGGACCAAGAATCAAAATCTGTTGCCGTGCGAGTTTGAACTGATCCTTCATATTTTGGAATATATACAGAATGCTTTTCAGGAGTCCATGTATGTCAATAAAAATGAATAAATATTGATAGTACGGAGAAGCTCAAATTAACAAATGAATAACGTACGTCGATTGGTTTAGTTTCTTTTAGTAAATTTCCAAGTTTCTGATTTGGTGAAAATATATTTTATTAACTATATTGGAAATTATGATATATGTTATATTTAATATTGTTTATCCGGTAAACATATTATTTCTGCTGTATTTTAATGTTTGCAAATTACTTTTTACTTGGATTTTATACGATGTAATGGTTGAGCTATTTTTGGGAATATTAGATGACAATAAGTAACGTATTGGGAGATATGACGGAAACATTTCACTTTAAAGAAATACGTTGAGGGTCTTCTTATTTGAATCGAATAGGTCTTCAAGAATCAAGATAAAAATTAGAAAGTATTGAAAGATTGTATTTGGTAAATTTTTTAAGTGTAGCGAAGGATTTAATTTTCCATATCTATATTTCGCAATGGAATCAAAAATCATCGTCGCTAATTTTTCGGCCGTATATATATTCCATCGTCCTCGTCAAAAAAATATAAAACGTCCGTCCGCTGTTACAAATAGCGATGACATGATTGTAATCTATGGCTTAAATTTTAGATCATATTTTTGTAATGAAACATATTAAAAAAATTAAAACCAAGACATGGACCTCGTTCTTTGAAAAATTAAAAGCCGTCGGGATCGAATCCCGGCTTCTAATAAATAAATATTTTAATTAGAAAAGCGCTCTTTATGGACTGGAAATTTGTCACTCAACCAGCTGCTCCAACCTCCGGCAACTCACGGTGGGTCCGATCCAACGAGAAGAAGTGCGTAAAATATGAGGAGAAGAAAAGTTCAAGCACTTGAAGCACCCATTGATGAAGATAACAACGAGGAATCCATTCCCAGTCAATATTCTTCGCCATTGAACAAGATAATTACGCTTTGTTTGGTTCTGAATTATCAACTCATTGCTTGTGCAGACATATTTCAATCCAGATGAACACAGGCAATCTCTTGAAGTTGCTCACAGAATCGGTTTTGGGTCTGCCAAATTTCTCCTCTGCTGATTGATGAATCATCGGGAAATTTGGGTGAAAGGGAGTGAAATCTGATTCAATTCGAAAGAAGGGAGTGAGATATTCGGACGAAATTGACCCTGACAATCGCGCCCACTAATCGCGACCCAAATCTCGCGACCCAATTTGTATTCGCGCGACCCAATTCTCCAAATTCTCGCGACCCAATACGTACTCGCGACCCAATTTGTATTCGTGCGACCCAATTCTCCCAATTCTCGCGACCCAATACGTACTCGCGACCCAATTTGTATTCGTGCGACCCAATTCTCCCAATTCTCGCGACCCAATACGTACTCGCGACCCAATTTGTATTCGTGCGACCCAATTCTCCCAATTCTCGCGACCCAATACGTACTCGCGACCCAATTTGTATTCGTGCGACCCAATTCTCCCAATTCTCGCGACCCAATACGTACTCGCGACCCAGTAATCGCGACTCAATTCATACTCGCGACCCAATTTGATTTAAATACGCGACCCAATAGTATTTGTTTAATAATTTGATCAAATACGAGATCCAAATACACGACCCAATAGTGTTTAATAATTTTGACCGAAATACACGACCCAATCGCGACCCAATCTCGACCCAGTTGGTGTTTATAGTTTGTATATTATTTATATTAAATGTTAAATATTGTACAGTTGGTGTAGTGGTATGAGAGCTCTTTCCCAATCTCTGTACCAGTGTTCGAGTCCAGACTAACTCAAATCCCTTCTGTTCTATACTTTTCAAATATCAGTCATGTGAAAAGACTAAAATACCCTTAAAATCAATCCCTTTGACCAAAATAAAAAAAGTCAACTCCCTTCCTTTTAAATAATACATGAATGAGTCCCTCTTTTTAAAATGACCCATGAATCATCTATATCTTGTAATTTGTTTCTCTAAAGATGGTTAAAAACATGTATTAAAAAAGCAATCAAGAGTCCACTCAAATATTGATCAGACAACATAAAATGGAATATGAGGCAGCTTGCTACGGATTTACTTTTGACCATATAAATTAAATTCATGGGTGATGCCCATCCAGTGATGACTCCCTCCCCCTCCATCTATCTATAAATATAGTGTTCTGAATAAAATGCTATTCTTGAATGTGGATGGTATTGGGATCGGAAAATAAGTTTAGTGTTATCAGTAAAATGCTAATCTTGAATGTGGATGATAATGGGAAGGGATCGGAAAATAAGTTTAGAGAAGATGAATAAATTTTTTTTGAAACTAAGAAAATCTTTAAAGAACTTTTGAAACTTTGTCCGGATAAAACTTTTTATATAGATAATAGATCTTATCCTATGATGTTTTTTCCCGCAACTTTTCTTCGGATGGAATTTGTCCACTCAAGTTTCTCGGGATAAAATAACACCTTGTTATTTATTTACTGGAGTTGCAATAACTTCGATTCTTGAAGTGTTCAATATATTAACTAAGCATCGAGAAATCAATCGAGTTTGGTTTCAAATCAAGGGGAAAACACTCAACATAACCAAGGGGAATACACTCAACATAACCCCGGAAAAGTGATTGAACATTTTGGAAAATTTGAAAATAATGTACAGAAGCAAAATAAGAATTTTGTTTGTAGAGAAGCAAAATAAGAATTTTGTTTCGGAGAAATATATTTACCCACTCGTGGTTTCTAGATAAAATATGTTGACAAATGTTTTATCCGAATAAAATTTTTTTATCCACTTTGGATTTGTCGTATAAAATAACACTTGGTTATTATATAAGTTGCATAACCAAAGTTAAGACCGGTGGACTGTTTTGAGGAAAACTGTGAAAATGTTTCCCCGGTCTTGATATGCATGTTGTTGAAGTGCAATAATTGTCCACCGTTACCACCAGCTATAGCTTTTGTAAAACGATAAGCGTTCGGTCCAACAATTGGTACAGAGCCAAGGTCACGGGTTGATTCCAATTGATTGCAAGGAGTGCAATTATTGGAAGGGAGATTGTTGAAGTGCAATAATTACCCCTGCTAGGTAGAACGATCGAACCGTGACATTGTGTTGCTATAGTGTTTAAGAAAGATTGGAATTGTACTGTTATCACCAGCTATACATACATCATGCCATCTCTTTTTATGGATATTACAATCCACAAGAAACCGATATGCCCATGGAAAAATAATCGGAATTAACGTATGTCCAGGAGACTCAACTTTCCGAATGTGAATCCCCCAATTGGCGAAAATTTGATGAGGGGATTTAGGTGATATGTGGAAGAAAAATAGTTTAATTGAGCAAGGTTGAAGACAAAGGTGGAGTATTATAAAATAATTAGATGGTTAGTATTAGTTATTAGTTGTTGAATCTTTAAATATTAAATGAGGTGATTAGATCTTTTTATTATTTTAGTCATTTCATTTGTCTATATATAGGCTTGTAATATTAATTGTAAAACACAAAAATATACAAATTCTCTCATACTTTGATTCTCTCTAAATTAAGGAAATTATAGAGAAATAATAATTTCCTATTAATTAAAATTAAAAGGTTCATTTGGAGCAATTAAGGAGCAAAGGCAACTCGAGTATATTATCAAAGTAATTATTAAATTTATTTTGTTAATATTTTTTTAATTTATAACAAAAAGTAATTAATTAATTACCACATTAGGTTACTATTCAAATATATTTAAAAGAGATCCCATTTTTATATATGGGAAACAAATATGGCTCATCGCATGCTGATATATTGATTGAGATATAAAAATAATACTCAATTAAGAATGAATTAGATTAAATATAACAATTTGTTGTTTTTAATAATTAATATAGAATAAGGGTAAAAGGAAAAAATATTGCAGTTGATTAATAACTTTATTGATAAATGATGACAGATAATTAATATAAAATATAGACACGAATAATGATATTGTAGTTAATTAATAAGCTGATCAAAACGATAAATAATAAAGATAAGCATAAACTACTCAAACAAATTATTATTATCTACTTCTCAAA
Source organism: Dorcoceras hygrometricum (assembly GCA_001598015.1). Lineage (NCBI taxonomy): Eukaryota > Viridiplantae > Streptophyta > Magnoliopsida > Lamiales > Gesneriaceae > Dorcoceras > Dorcoceras hygrometricum. The sequence goes on from KV006433.1 coordinate 16,671, forward strand.
CGATAAGCATCACATCCAACCAAGCGCTACCTAGAAAATTGAGTATCTACTTCTAAATCATAACATTGGGTAAATTTCAAATGCATTTTTATATTTGTAAAGGTCACTGTGTTTTTGTTTTTACAAATTAATTTTATTAATCAATTGTGTTCACTGTGATGAATACTAAAATATTATACTTAAACATCACGATGTTTCACAATAAAAATTATTCTACGACTTCAGAAGCTTAGATATTCTTCCAAACAAATTATATTTGGAATTGTACTCATCATTTTTAATACATTAAGATATCTAATTTGTGTGCCAAATTAACATTTTGTTAATCTATAGCTTTAATTTTAAACCAAGTCAAATTTGTACTTATACGAACTAAGTAATCAAATAATGTGAGATAATAATGGTTATCAATAGGGTACAAAGTACGTTGGGTGTGAGAAAATATACTTCATTCACAAATATTCATATGTACAAATCATATGATTTAATGGGTGTTGGAGGGTGGAATATATCTCATCTTGTACAATGCAGTATATATGTGTATGCATTCGAGCATTTTATGACACCTGCAAAGCCCGGACCCGGGCTGTGATTTCCTTAACTTGATTCCTCAGCCGTTCTGGGTTGCAGAAAAAATCGACAAAAACTCGCCTTTGAAGTGCCATCTCTTGGGAATGATGTTTAACAATCTGCATTTGAGCATTTTAAGCGAGCTTTCAAAAAATAAAGAGCAAAAGTTCACCTAGTTCTTATGAAAGCATCATCATTTCGAGATCTCATTTAAGACAAGCAGGCTGCAACTACAAAAATTACTAGTTAAAATATGCGGACCTCATTCTTCTTGCAATGCTCCATTGTCACATCTTCAACCGCAGTAGAGAGTTTTGCATTGACCTTTGCCATCTCATCCAGTTCCTTCATTAGTGTCTAGAAAGAAAGAGAGGAAAAAAGTCAATATCTTAGAGATGGAAGCATCCAAGGAATTTTTTTTAAAAAACAAAGTATGTGAACATTCACATCCCACAAAAAATTATCATTCTGCATAGTCAGTGATATGCAAAATTGGTATTAAATAAAAGTGAGGAAAAAAGAGAAAACATCAGCACATGGTACAGGACTTCATTTCCAAGAAATCTACACAATAGTTCACAACTCACGGGTGCACACTATTACATCATCAATGTAAAATATATAACAATAACTCAACATTTTAGAAGAGGGAAAACAGAGATAAAATACCCAGGGTGTCAGTATTGGTTGGGCAGTTGTAGATGATGCAAACAATACTTGTTGTAGACTTTGAACAAGGGTACACCTGACATGTTATCAACAGAAAGTCATGAATAATGTACCGTGTACATAAAATGCAAACCAGCATTTTGATCAATATTTGGAATAAAAGAGGTATCAAATACAGCATGTCAATCCAGGAGTCTTTCCTATTTTGTACATAAAGGATGCAAGACTGACTGTAGGGTTCTTACATAAATTATTCACATGACAGAGAATAGCATAGAGCATTCATCCACTATCAAATGTCACATTTTGAATAGGCACTGACATTCAGATGGTAAATGACATTTTACACACCAAGTGTTTCATATTCAAATAATTGGGTACCACATAACTGGAGCATTCAATTGGAGGTCAGCAGCAAATCATTTATTTTTAGAGTGCTACACAGGGAAAGAACCAATATTGTAAATTTATTGGAAAACCTAGTTAGCTAAGGATGGAGTACTGAATGCTAGATGAAGCAGTTCAATGACGCCACAGTTAACTTCAGATGAATGACAGTTTACAAAAGAAGCCTGTCTACCAGTAGCTGTTCAGTTGAAAGGCTGTGAGTGTCAAGGTCAAACACTATAATACTGGCAGGAGAGAACCACAATGAAGTGTTGGATATTAACACTACAACAATGTAAGAATTCTTATGGAACTAATGGCTATTAATTTAATATAAAATTGATAAGCAATGGATTCTAACATGGTCATTGCAAAGATTGAATAAGTGAAAAGAAATTAAAAACTTACAATTCGTTAATACATCTGTTTCTGTCCTCAGGAAGAGTATAATCCAAGTCGGATTGCAAAGCCGTTAAGTCATTTTGAAGGTTAGATAGTTGTTGAACAAGGCCTGGGGCAGACACGTATGTTGATAAACCAACTTGAGCATCTGAAATCATGGATTTACGTGACTCAGGTTTTTAACCAAAATAAAGCATTAAGTTCCATATCTTGTTTTAGGTTTTTAACCAAAATTAAGCAATATGTTTCTCAAAATAATATACTTGAATAGATGCTCAAAAGATCTCTAACGCCATGGAGAAAAGTGTCTCGATCATCCACAGCTCCTTGTTCAGGTATGTCAGAAGCAGCCTCAGCTAATGCCATGCAACGGCCCTATTATGATAAAGATTCCAAAGAAGTTCAAAAAGAAATGTAATGCCAGTATGTAAACATAAGACGGCTAATTGTTTTCTCACATTGTGGGGAATATGGTTTTAGGATATTTACGTACTTTTTTGTGCTGAAAATGTGAGATGGTTCAATAAAAAAGTAATAAATTGTAAGATAGTGCTCACAAGATATACTTTTGAAATTTTGTTCTACATGAAATGATAATAGTGATTATTATTTAAAATAAAATTTGGTCTAACTTCTCAAATACTTAGTTGTGTGATGATTGTAGTTTGAAATGGTGATTTCGACATGTCATTGATATGTAGATGGAAAGATCACAAAACTTGAAAGGAAAGTGGTCCCCAAAAATCAACTTTAACAAGTTTATTCAGTGATCCATACCACTCGACCTTTGCCCACTGACAGGTATCCTTGCAGCTCTAATTCAATAACTTTAAGTAAAGAATAGGCTCCAAGCATAGTCTTCTTTTCCAACTGACACGCTATTTTTAGAAACTGATGCCTTGACAGTTGATTAATCAAATGATTAATGAACTACAAAAGAACACGAAAAACCCCTCAGAGATAAATCAAGACATTTTTTTAATTGATATATTGCAAGAATTAAGGAATCAACCCTCCATATCCATATCAAAAGATGACTTTTATCTTTAATTCACTCGTTTCAATGCTCAAAGCAAGAAGGATACAAATAAAAACACGAACAAAGGTATTTCTCACAACACCATCTACAATGAAACCATGAAATTAGCGTTTGGAGAGGCGCGAGAGGCGCTAGAGAAACTGACCAAAAGGTTCATACCTATTAATAGCATGCATGCATCAAAACATAAGTGCATTCCTTGTAGGATGCAACAAACATAGTAAATTTAGTTTCATGGTATTAGTTTCGTGCATTGCAAAAAACCAACTCGAGCCGAATATTCAAGAATGGCCATACTAATGATTATATTGCTAAAACAAAAATCCTAACAGAAAAGTACCTCGTAAACAACACATTTAGCAAGTTCAACAAGGAAGAGCAACCAAGTAATAGAAGGTGCAAAGCATACCGCTTTTTGCCGATTGATATAAAATTCTTGGCGCATAACTTTCAAATCATAATCCCCTATATCATTAGTAATGAAGAGATACGGTCATTGACAACACTTTAAACAATTCATCAAAGAAAAAAGATACTAATTACGAAATATTCAAGTTAATTGGTTTAAATGATTTTAACTGATTTAAGGGACAATGATTTGATTGATTTACGAGATAATGATCAATACCTTGCAAGATGTATGTGTCTTGTAACTGAGCTAGCTCCCAGCAAAGATCAGGAATAGTCTGGAAAACAGAGTTTCAATTAGAAACCAAAAATTATTTGAGACAGAATGCACTTAAAGCAAAGTTTGGGCAACTATAAAATCTTACTTTTGTAAATTTACTATTAAAAATTGATATTCAACAACAATCGCAAACTAAAGTGCAGCAAGAAGATAACATGTAGTAGGACATTAACTGGCGCAGATACAAACCTCAGATAATAGCTTCTCTTCTCTGCGATATAAAGTTGAAAGTTCTCCTGCGAGTTCAGCATGTTTTCTCCTACTCGAGCAAAAAAAGGATCAATAATCAAAAACTGAAAAGGTAAAACAAAACAAACTAGCAATAGATAGTGAATACTGAATTGATTGCATCCCCATGACATGATTCACTTTCTCTCCAGTTTTCACATGCAAGTACACTTTTTAGATCAATGCAACTCTAAACCCAGTGAATAAAATTATTTTACCAGATTATAGGAAAATTAGAAACTTTTGCCCCAGAAAAATTTGGATTCACAGTGTTATAGGATGAACATTTGTTTCACAACTAAACTGGCATTATAAACCTAAAACCATCTACCAGATCTGACACAGGTATACGAACACCAAGTCCCCGGTTCTCTATATCCACGAAACAAATAAAGTCAAAAATGGTGTACTGTAGACAGATAACTGGAGCAGATGAAAATAATAGCAGCTTCCAAATTAACCAAACAATGGCTGTTGCAAAGGCAAAATACTTCAGTTGACAGGAAATAGATGATTCGTCATTACTAAAGCATACCTCTCCAAAAAAAAAGTGCTGCTTAATCTTCTTCATCCTTCATTTTACAAAATAATTGCAAAGCTATGTACTTAAAAGATGTACTTTAAAAATGTGCTGGTCTGGGAGCACCTAAAATTTTCTCCAAGCTTCATTTTTCCATCGAAATTTCTGAATGTAATCAAAATATGTTAAAAGTACCATCCTCACTCTCTGGTCTTTTGGAACCCACACCCAAGTATGAAAACAAATTGGTGCCATAAAAACTACAGGGTCAAGGTAGATTTTCATGTTTTAATAGCTATTCGCGTTTAAAGAACTGGTCACACTATGGGCAAGGTCACTTCTAATTTCAACGAGAAACACAAGATAAAATAAGAAGGCATGGACTATTTTCTAATATGGAGAGAGTTAAAAATAACATATTTTTTCTGGAGATAAATGATAAATGGAGACAAAATGAAAAAAACTCTGCATTAGTAATACCGAAGAGAATGAAGGTCGAGGTGGATATGAGCATCATCTGAAGTCACTTGAGCTTTAAGTGTCGTGAGGATGGCTTGCTGTTTCGCATTCTCAACTTGAGCTTCTACCCATTGCCTTTCACTTGTTCCAAATCTATAACAAGAACTGATACATAAATAACAGGGAGATACTTATTCAAACTAATAAAAAATGGCAAGTGATCTCCAATTCAAGCATGGAAGATAGATCAATAAAATGGTTTGTCGCATTATAACATAATCGAGGGAAGAGAAGTAGGATATGATTTAGGCTGTATTCATTTGGACTTTCGGGTGCAGAATTCTCCGCTCCAAAGTTCTAAAACTAACTGAAAACTCCATCAGCCTTTTATTTTCTTTTTCTATTAATATCAAATTTCAATCCTCAAGAATCACATTATTTCCAATACCCGAGATTCATCCAAGATCTATTTTCAAGTACTCAGGCAAGCTTTTATAGTTAAGTAAGATTACAATAAGTAATTGGCTTTCTCTTTCACCAACAAAGTTTTTCCAAAGTGTTTTGCAACATGTTTGCATAATTCGAATTGCTGTTGGAACATGAAATTCAGAAACAAAAAAAAAATTTAATGATTATATGAAGAATATCAAAGAGTATAGTGTATAATAACTGCACGATTTTGTTTTGAGTTATTTAATCTATCAGAATTTACTCGAGTTGGTAATAACTGGATTTACCACGTATGTCTGTTATGGACATCTGAAATTATCAGATGGCATTCATGTATAACTAAATTATTAAAATTCTAATGGAAATTATAACTGTTGGAGAAACAAATGTAACTAATATGAGTAAACACATTATTCAAAAGTTAGCTCTTAAAAAATAATTTGAACACATTTGTAGAACATTTTAAATGCCTTTTTACAGCACATTTTTAGAACTGTTGAATAGAATGTAGAATAAACCTTGAAACAAAACAACATTTTAACTTTTAAATTCAATATCATACCTTCACTGATCAAATACAATACATATATTGAAATAATCGATGAGCTTAATAGCATAAATTTTTAAGCCTTAGGATATTGATGTTAACTACAAGATATGAAACACTTGAAGAACATTGGGCAAACTACTGTTTTTATAAGCACTGCCAAGATAGTTCACAAGTTAACTATCCAATAAGGACAGATGATTTATTTTGTGTTTCAAACTTTTCAGTCAGCGGATACAAATACAAAAAAAATAGTCAAACATACGACTATTAGAAAATAAGGGCACATACATGGAACGAAGCCGCTGCAATTCAGAAAGGCGTTGATGCTGCGTATTTTCCGAATCTGGTCCGTGAGTAGAAGAAGGGTGAGGAAGATGCAGACCAGTTAATTTAATTATAAAAAAATTTGGGATGTTTTGACATTTGTACCAATATTACTACACATAACCATCACTATTAATTTAGAAATTAAACATAATGAAACGATTGCAATATTTGAACTTGAAGAGCATTAGATTAAAATTAGACAGCATTTATAAAACAGAGAATCAGTAATATAGGAAGTCATAATGTCTAAAGCCATCATTGTTATTATTGGAACCATGAATTCCTCTTCAAAGTTCAGATTCTGAACAAATGCAAAATTATCGGATAAGAATCCCCAAGTCGAGTCCAAAGAGTTGTTAAGTGTAGATAATGTGTGGATGACAAGGATTTTTCTTTGCTGTAGAAAAGAGTAAGATCTTTCATACCCCTCACAAAATATCTAGCCAGTTCAGGGTGTTAGACAAGGAATGATAATTCTAATTTCAATGAATATTCATGAGACGCTGCACAATCAAAGTGGGAGGCGGTAATTTAGAGAAATGAAATATTTTTAAGGTAATGATACTTGGGAATTTGTTGATCTACCAAAAGGGAAGAATGTGGTGGATATTGAATGAGTGTTCAAAGTGAAATAGGGAGCCAACAGAGGTTTACAGCAACAAGGCACGTGCCTAACGTTTTAGAAATACACGGAATATATTGTGAGAAAACCTTTACTCCTCTGACCATCAGATCCCATCTATGCATAGTTAGTCATGAATTTGTGTGGCAAATCTAGAAAGGAAGCTACATCTATCTTTCTCAATTTTTCATTTGGGGTGAAGAAACAAACTTAGTTCAAGGTGATCGATTTCAACAAGCAGAAGCAATATTGTAAAGCACAGGAAGATAGAAACACACACAAACAGGATCAACAGACAAATGCAGTCAAAATCTGCCCATAGTGAACGCATAAATGTAATAATGCGGGAGGAGATACCTCGCATTAAGACTTTTGAAGTCTCATTGAGACTCATCCAAGAACATTTAGATTTTCCCTCCTCAGCCACTAATCTGTAGGGGCCCTAGAACAAGATGTGATCACCAAATAGAAAGGTCATATTGAATTATTCAAACGTCACATTCATTACAAGTGGATCACCCTCAATCATTTTAACAAACGATTCTGACATGCTTTCTGCTCTCGAAGCTATGGTGCGTAATACATAGAAAGTTTTGGAACAAAATAAACAGAGGGAAGAGCAATAAGGAGCTTCAACACTCAAAATCAAACAAGAAAAAATAAAACTTCTACAAGACACATATAACCTCGATATCAGAATTGCATAAATGATATACATGGACCTCACAACTTAAAAGTTGTGACACAAACCATAAACAAAGAGAGAAATGAAATTCTGGCAGTCTTGCCAACAGAGTTACACTATCCTACGACGTATACAACACGAGCACATATCCATCTCCACTAAACAGAGAATCATATATACATATGTGCAAGAATCAGCTGAATCCTTGTGAACATTGATCCCTTGACATATATTTTACTTTTTAATAAAAAAGATTAATCAAACTACTTTCATTGAAGACTCATTTGCTTGAAGCACGCAATGACGAGAGATATTCAGCATAGCTAGAGATCACATTATCTTAGCACAAGTAGGAAAGAATCCATACGACTAGACTACTTTTCTTGAATATACATAAGAAAGCAAAAAAAGAATCCATAACAGACAATACTAATTTTCATAAATATACATAAGAAATCAGTTTGGGCCTCCAGTCACATGATGATCAACATGAACAATAACAGATGAGAGAAAAACATGTAACTCCTCTTTTATTTTCTTGATAACACACATAAAATGAACCCAACAGATCCAAAATCTTAATCAGACATTCTGGAGTTAGATAACAATTAATAAAGTTTAAATTGGCATTGTCTCCAATGTATCTTACACAGTGGAAGGTCCTTTTTGTCCAGCTTACTATGTTAATATATGAATATTTACTTTTATCACCTTAATATTCATTAACAATACAATAATGAAATAAGATCTAATAGAAACATAAGGTCACAGAAAGGCACACATGAAAGTCAAGATTAACTGAAAATGGAAATATCAGTCCTTGCTAATGTTTGCATGACTGTGTGAGCCCGGAATGTTTGGACATGGAAAATTGATAATCTCCTTATGTTTCATGCAAATATTAGTAACTGAACACAGGTATGGAGGAAGGAAAAGTAATCTTCTTATTTTTTATATATCCAGTTACTGTGTGAGCCCGGAATATTTCGATATGGAAAATTGATAATTTCCTAATGTTTCATGCAAATATGAGTAACTGAACACAGGTATGGAGGAGGAAAAGTAATCTTCTCAATTTTTTTATATATCCACAAGTTTACATGCACCAATTATAAATAGGGGATGAAGTTAACAACCCAGCAGTGAGAACTCCCTACATTCCAGTAACTAGATAGGTACATTATCTCATAATCCTATAAACTGAAAGATAAGATAAAGATAAAGATAAAAATAAAGATAAAGATAAGGATAAAGATGTTTGATGAAATAATCCTTTATCTCTGACAATCCCTCATCCATAACACTCCCCCTCAAGCTAGTGAATAGATATTTCATTCCTAACTTGCGTGTGAACTATTCAAATGTTATCTTCAAGGGGCTTTTAATCGATATATCCATCGCATGTTGTCTTGAAGGGAATTAAGTCATGCAAAAAGTGTTGTTATCAACCTTCTCCTTAATGAAGTGCCTATCAATCTCAACATGTTTTGTCCTGTCATTATGGGCAGGATTGTGGGCAATATTCATAGCATATCACAGTAGAGGCTCATAGGTTCTGAATTCGGCATCCTTAATTCGTCCAGTATTCCCTCGAGCCATAAGTCTTCGCAAAGTCCGCGAGCAACAACCCTAAATTCAGCTTCGGCACTACTTCGAGCCACAACTGATTGCTTCTTGCTTCTCCAAGTGACAAGGTTGCCCCACACATAAGTATGGTACCCAGTGATAGATCTCTTATCCATTATTGAACCAGCCCAGTCAGCATCCGTGCAGACTTCAATTATTTTGCGATCATTTAGTTATACAGTCTCCCTGCGGAGTAGGTGTGGGAAAGAATGGTTGGGACTCAAAAACTGTTACATCTATTGACGCAAAGGGCCGTTTTGTTTCGGAGGAGTAACATTTATATCCCTTTTGCGTCGCAGAACCTATGAAACACATTTTATTGCACAGGGGTCAAGTTTAGATCTATTGGGTTTTGGTTATGGACAAAAACTGCAACCAAAGACTTAGAAGGTAAGGAGGATATGGCACGAGAATTAGGGAAAGAATGTCTGAGACGGGATAATGGTGTTTAGAGGTTGAGCACTTGTGTGGTCAACCTATTTATCAAATAGGTAGCGCTAAGGACTTCTTCCCCCCAAAGATATTTCAGAATATGCATGGTGAACTATAACACCCTGGCCACCTTTTTTTCTCTCGGCAACCCCATTTTGTTGGGGTGTATTTTGCAAGATCTATGGTGAACAATGCCCTGATTGGTAAGGTAGTCCCCAAGAGTAGACTCAAATACTCACAGCCATTATCAGTGCGAAAGATTTGAATGGCGGTTTGGAATTGCGTTTGAATCATAGAGTTGAATTTGTGAAAAGTTTAGCAAATTTCCGATTTGTCTCTTAACAGGTAGACGCATCACACCCTTGTATGACCACCAATGAATGTAAGAAACCATCAGAGTCCCGGTATAATTTATTCGCACGAGAGGGCCCCAAATCACTATGAACTAGTGTAAATGGCTGACTCGATCAATAAGGTTTAGCTGGGAGAGGACAGCGTTTGTGTTTGGCTAGTTGACAAATTTCACAAGAAAACACAGTGGGACTGTTTTTATTAAACAAGAAGGGAAACATGTGCCTTAAGTAATGAAAATTCAGATGTCCGAACCTACGATGCCATAACATAGTTGCATCTTATTAAAAACAGATTAAGAATGGGCAATGGCCTGACAAAGTTGTTTATTCAAAGGAGTGGCTGCTCAAGGTAAAAGAAACCTCCATCCAGTCTAGCACTGCCAATCGTCCTCCCTGAATCCTGCTCCTGAAAAACACAAACAAACACAGAGAACTTAGCTATGCAGTTGTGATCTCGGGTTAACTTGCTGATCGAAAGCAGATTACAGGCGAGATTAGGTACATGCAGGACAGAATAGATGGTTGATAGGTCTGAAATTTCAATGGAACCTTGTCCTGCAACAGTGGACAGAGATCCATCTGCTATTTTGACTTTCAAATTTCTAGGACACAGAGTATAGGATGAGAACACTACGGAACTTCCTATATATGATCAGACGCACCTGAATCGACAATCCATAGGCGTTTCATTTCGGCAACTGCATTATATACGGTAGAAAAGGTACCTGCCTGCGCTAGTGCGCATGAGGCAGCGGGATTGGTTGTCACCGGTGGACACAACAATGTATGGAGGCGCTCAAAACTGATCTACTAAGGTAATATTCACTAATTCAGGTTTAAAGCTGTGCTATCAGCGGTTGCTTGATAATCTTTGCTCCCATTGGTTTTGTTCCGTGGCTTCCGGTCTGTTGGTTCTCCATGCAACTTCCAGCATGTTTCCTGGGTGTGATAAGGATGATGATAGTATTCACACCGAACAGGTCGTCCGTATAAGCCATTTTGTGTCGGGCTTTAGTAGTCCCAGCAGTTGTTCCCTTTGAAACCAAGGCTGATGATTATGTGGATTTGGGATTGGCATGTTCTTTATGTTCTCCCAACATCACCCTTCGTCTGCTTTATTCACATCTTACCTCGGAGAAAACTTCACAGATGGAGGGGAGAGTGTCGCGCCCTTGAACCTCATCGAATTCCTTGTTTAACCCAGTCAAAAAATCGTAGATAATTTCTTTTTTGATAAATCTCCAGGATTTTACATTCGTTTCTAGATCTCCCCAATCGGCTTCATCGAACAGGTTCAACTCCTGCATAGGTTACTTTGTTTGGTTTCCTCAAGCTTAGTCTTCAATTCGAATACTTGTGAACAGTTTCCCAGGTCTGAATATGTTATTGTAACATCATCCCAAATAGCCTTAGCGGGTTTTAATAAAAGAAAGTTCTGACTATGTTAGGGCTCCATGAAGTTTATCAACCATCCATCACGATTGAACGTTGCCCGATCAGGTTCCCCATCCTTTGGCCTTTTTGTTTGTCCAGACACATACCCCATCTTGCAGTGGCCACGAATCACTAGGAGAACAGATTGAGAGCATTGTAGGAAATTTCTGGAATTTAGTTTGTGATTTGTGATCTGCAGCGAAAGGTTATCAGTGGGAGACATGGCTGAAGCGGAATCTTTAGAGTCCTTCAAAGAACCAGCCATGGTTGTTTTCACCATGGTTGCAAAACCTCAATATCCTGCTCTGATACCATGAACTCAGGTATGGAGGAAGGAAAAGTAATCTTCTTCTATTATATATGTCAAGCAGCAGCTTACATGCACCAATTATAAATGGGGGTGAAGTTAATGACCTAGTAGTGATAACTCCCTACATTTTAGTATCTAGATAGGTATATTATCTCCTAATCCTATAAACTAAAAGATAAGATAAAAGATAAAGATAAAGATAAGGATTAAAGATGTTTGAAGATAAAATAATCATTTATCTCTAACAAATCCCTGTTATGTCTAACCGTAACTGATGAAGGCACACGCAAAGTTCTCACAAGTAAATCAGGTTTAGAGTTTTCTCTAGGACAATGTTTCGGCACACAAAGTTCTAACAAGCAGATTAGATCAGGATAGAGTTCTCTCTTGGGCAAGAATAGAAAGAAATGAAGCCTAAAACATGTTTGGCTGTGAGATCATGATCAACCATACAGCTAAAAATGCTCTTGCAAGAAGAGAACGAACGAACAAAACGTAAGACAGAAAAATCACCTCTCATTACATGTTTGCTCATGAACAATGGGGCAAACATCATTAATAAATGGGCTACTTCTAAGTTTAAAAGATTTATGTTGTGTGATTATCATCAGGTATGATACAGCGGCAATTGCTTTGTTATCCACATGCTATCAACACAAGGTTCTCAGTCTGGTTTCTGTGGACTAGAACCAGTTTTCAGAACTGAAATTGTTGAACAATCACCATTATAATTCTTAGTCACTATTAACATAAAACAAAACAAGCGAGTAACTGGATTCAACATACACCAGTATTATTAATTATAAATTTGAAAAAATGGTATGAACCTAGCTATGAACATCTACAAGCAAAATTGTTTGAACCAGTGTGACGGTTATTGCTTTAAAAGAAGGATGTGACCATACCGTGTCTAGTTGCTTGGTGAACCATTGATTTAACTGTTCCATGCAAGAGGAATCCACAACCAAGTATGGTTGAAAATCCGCATAAGTCAAGTAGATTCCATTTTCTGAATTAAGAAAATATCAGGTAACTGATAAATAAATAAATAAAAACTATTAAATATCAAAATAAGCCTACACTCAAACCACTCTAGCCAAAGAAATGACAATACATTCCCTATTTTCCAGATGTCACACCCAAATTTAAATTTCACTTCCAACACATGTGTTTTCATACTTCTTCATAACAAATATATCACCTATATTTAACAAGAAAATTAGTACAGGAAGGTTTTGATTCATTATCTTATCTTACTATATAGAAACCTAACTTTTATAAGCATTCCTTGTTTTTCTTTACTAATAAAAACTCTAAAATTAATCTCATAATTCTTTTATTAGCATATCTTAGGGGAAGTAGGAAACGCAGTACCATCTCCAGAATGATAGTGAGCCAACTCTTGAGCAGTAGAAGCCATTCGACCTAAGACTGCATTCATCTAATTAAATTCATAATCAGGACAGTTGTGGAAATGTAATAAAAAAAAACGAATACATCTGTACTATGTACAGTCAAAGTTTGACTAAGTTCTGTCAAAGAAATAATCAAATTCACACAAGAGAAGAAATGAAATGCTCTGTAACCTCTGTTTTCACATTAAAAATTACAGAATAGATGCGGGCACGTTTATTAGGATACCTCCAAATTCCTAGCTGAAAGGCTATCATCTATGGTAGTCAGTTGTCCATTGGCAGTGGAGGTTGCAGAAACTCGTGCTCTTCGACCTTGAATTAGTGCTGAAGCCTGCTCGGTGAGCATATCATTTTGAAATTGCAGAAGCTGGAGCTGTTTCTGTAACTCCGAGGCTTCAGATTTTGCTGCTAATGTAGCATCACTGAGCATAAGCACAGCAACTATTAATAACTTCAAAAAGTAGAAAAATCCACCATAATCAATTCAAAACTTCAGATTCTATTCTATCCAATTACGGCAACCAATTGTCTTCTGTTATGTGGTTCTTTGGTTCAATTGAAGACAACAAACCAATAAGAAAACAAGAGATTACCAATTCAATAGACTGAAATATAGATATGGTTTTGATAGTATTTTCCCAGAGAAATCTCTGTAAATTCCCTGGCAAAACTAGCACAACCAAACGAATAAAATGAACTGAATAACTAACAACTCCCTCTCCCCCTCATATTCCCTTTCCCCGCGTGAACTCCTAAATGGGCCTTTTGCCCTTCTAGTGTAAACAAACTTTATACTGGACTTAGGATGAGATTCCAGGCCTCTAACATCTTTCAATTATTTCTGTTTCTAAACAAGGAGATAAACCTAACGTAAACTGAATAAAGGAAAAGAAAAGCATCAGTGATTTGCAGAGTCAAATAAAGGCTTTACAATAACTTCCTTGTACCAATCTATTCTTCCTCATACACAACCTTGTTTCATCCCACTGGCTGTCATTCGCCTAGTGCTTTTGATAATATTTTTAAACTTCGAAGCAACTGATTTCTGATGTCAAACTGTGCATTCTCTAACAAGTTACAAACATTTCTAGAGGGTTGCAATGGTGTCAAAGCATCCATTACATCACACAGTCAAGCCAAATATGAATGATCTGCTCAGCATCAGTCAATAGAATCATGGGCCTGAATACATACTAATGCTAGTTTTTTAAGTATCTGAACATTAATACAGTAATTTAAAAATTCCCACAATAACTAATGATATAACCTTAATTAAGGGGTATACGGAACTATAAAGGCTCCTCTAGAATGTCACTAACATCCATTGAGGACGATCACTACCTAAGCGAATAAAGTTACAGTAAGGTCCAATACCAATAAAATTAACCTCTATTCAGAACACAGTAACAGAGGACATAGGCAATAGTGCATTGAGGCAGGTAATATACAAAATATTATCAATTTGATAAGCTTCCATAAGAATATGCAGTCATAAGTGTCAGAAGTATGCAGAGTATCTACAACATAACCATCCTTTTAATAACTAACGAGCTAAGGATAATCGTGCTAACTTAGATATAAGTTCGAGTTTAGAGTCGTGCCTTAAAAATGCTTGAGTTAAAATTGCAAGTAGAATTAGCCCCATTTCACTCATTGGTTTGAAATATATGGATCAATATTTAGTTGGACCATAATTATCTCTGTTTAACAACCAAGCACGCCAATTCCCCTCATTGAGTGCTCATTCAGCATGGAGCAACCACAATTGAAACGCTCAACTGAATCCTTTGTTCCTTAACTCACTCAGCATACATCAATTACACCCAATGAAGTTTAATTCTAACCCCATTTCTCATCTTTCAAATCCACAGTGGTTTTGTTTAAGATTCTGAGAACTATGCAACTCGTTCTCCATTGCTCATTCAATGAGGAGAATTTTCCAGTTATATCTGATTGCCCAAGCACTATATTCTCTTTTTGTTTCAGAGTTTTTGTTGAAATGATGATTGCAGCATCACAATTGACATGAAAGAAATCCTAAGGCCGCTGTAGCACATGATGTGGAGACACAAATAATGGTGATCTCGGAATGCATTCTATTATCATAAAAAAAACAAAATGCTGATGTAATTATCTTTAAACCTCTCTTACTACGAATAACTAAAAATAGGTAATTAGTTTACACTGGTTCAAAAATGCCATTATGATGTATGCATGTTTCCTGTGTTAATGTTATGGGCATTGATACAAAGACTTTAGATTGTAGAGGATGTGAACTGCATTTGGTAAAAGTTAAGTTCTCCAAATAACAAAAACATGAAATTTTTTAAAATTATACGCGTCGAGAAGAAAATTCCAGGTTGCAATTGTGCACTATTTACCATGCTGAGAGACATCGTTGTAAGTATTATTGTGTGATAATTGTTTTACAATTTAATTACATCCTACTACTCTATAACCATAATGGTTCATTTGTTTGTATGCTCGTGAACCATACAAAAGTAAAATTTATAGTTAGAGATTTACTAACACACTTTGAAGGGATACCTTATATATCCCTATGACTGATGACTCGACCAGATCTCTAGATAGGAATCATATGTACAGTTAGAAAATGTGTTCATAAAGAATATATATCTTACATCTTTATGCACTTTTCAGGATACGAATCATGATTTTTAGGTATTGCTGGAACAAGATTCCAATGTAATGAGTTTAATCAAGAGACAGTTAACCTACACCGAAGAAGGAAAAGGGAAAAGATCGAAAAATTGCCTTATAAATTGCGAAGGGTTGTGATTCTACAACTAAGAGTACAGTACACGTGAGGCAAGAGAAACAAAACGGCAGTATGAAGCAGACTTTAAGTGCATAGTTTTGTTTACCAAAGAAATCCATATGATTCAAAGCTTTGTAAACATAATTATGGAAATTGTGGTACAGGAAGAATACGTTACGGATAAGCCAGAATGATAAAATTAATATTTACCGAATTTCTTTCAATCCTTCTTCAGTTCCAAAAACTGCCTCCTGGTTGTCTCTCCTAGCTGAAAATGCTGAAATGCTGTCATAAGCTAAGTCTAAATCTTCTCCCTGATGATATAAAAGTATACATTTGCTGAAAATAAGCGATGAAAAATAACAAATATACACCAGAATGTGACAATTTTGGGTAATCCAATATTCATCAACAAATAGTAGAAGTAAAGAATGCCATGGGGAAAGGCACAACTACAACCAAGATAACCACCTAAACTGATAGAACCAACTGGATCGATTAGTAAGCCTAACCTCAGACCCACCTGACTTGAGCTAAATCTGAACTCAGAGAAAATGATCTAGCTATGCATTATCAGAAATCTGTCCTTGTGTCAGATGGAATAATCCTGGTAGATACATTCTCCTAATTCCTCACAAACATACTATAGCAGAGGACTATGGAGCACCACTTTTGGTATAATGTAAGATATTTTCATGGGTGTCATTGAGACAGCTCATTTTTTCATTTAACAGAGCAAAAAGTTACGTCATCAAAGTAGGTGCTTTTTATTTGACCATTTCAAAGTTAGAAGATTTGAATCAACCAAGAAGCAAAATTAAGCGATCATACCTCTAAAAGCTTCCCTTCCTGCAGAAACTGCTCGTACCTAGACGTAAAGGTGGTTAATCAATTGAATACAACTAAAGTTTAAAAAAAAAAAAAAAAAGACAAGAAAAAAAGCTTTACAAAGCAAATTTCAAATTAACAGCAAATCATCCCACACAAAAATGATCAAATGTCACACATGCTACACAAATATTCCTACATGAGAATCCATCATAACTTAGACCACCACTTAGGAACCCAGCAATAAAGTGCCGTCTTCACTTTAACCAAACAAGTGAAAGAATCACTTTCAAATCAGTATAATGAAGAATGAGTACATCTAGGATAGAACAGGGGCGGGAGAGTTACTGAGAAAGCTCGGAAGGGGAGAGGACGTTAGATAGGCGAAGGTTAGAGCAAAGCCACTCGAGCACGGGTCGAACGTCTTCGTATTGGAAGGGCCACTCAAAGCTATCCGAGTCCAACAAATGGTGCCCTTCGTATCCCAACTCTCCCAACAACTCGCACAGCCGAGCGCCGCCCATCATTCGGCGAGTAATTGCTGGTTGCTTAAGCAGATCCGAACGTGATCCGAAGCGGTTCAGGTAAATTTCCTCGTTCCTCGCGAATTTTTTACCCCATTCCCGTTGAAATCAGACAATGCTGAAGGGTGGTTTTGCAGCCGGCCAGGCGTTGTAGATTTTAAATCTCCAATTTGTCAAGAGGGAAAAGGCAAGGCTGTGTTTGGCTAACATTTAGACGTGGCCATGGGCTACTGGTCGGTTCCAGGCTCGACACTCGGGTTGGTAAATCCGTAGGCCGGGCCCATAACCGTGATACCTGTACTTGGGCCCGTAACCGTGTATCACTTGTTTTTTTCCCGTAAAATAAAAAAAATTCTTTTTAAAAAAATAAGAATTTTAGCTTTTGTAAAAAAGATATGTTTGAATTTTGAATTTGAATTTGAATTTATAAGTTTTTATAAAAAAATAAGTTTAAATTTTGAATTTCTATTTAACCGAAACTCAAAATATAAAAAAAAAATTCTACTCGAAATAATTAAAAATTTAAAAATAAAAATTCGTCTTTATATTATTCAAATTCGATTTTCGAATTTAAAACTTGCAAATAAAATTTAAATTTAAATTTAAATTTGGATTTGGATTAGTATTTTAATTTAAATTTGGATTTGAATTTATAGTTAAACGAAACTCGAAATATAAAGAAAAAATTGTATTCTAAATAAAAAACTTTGAAATTAAAACTTCGTCTTTATATTAAATTCAAATTCGAACTTCAAATTTGAATATCAAAATTTACAAGGTTGAAAAAAAAAACTTTATCGTTCACATATTCTATTCAAATTCGAATTTTGAAATTTAAAATTTGAAGTGCAAATAATTAGACAAAATAAAAATATAATTGATTAAGATGTAATTGGTAAATAATATAAAAGATGTCATAGTTCCATTACAAAAAATAAATTCAAATTTTATATGAAATTTTTCTAATCACTTGTGGTGCCTCCATCGTTGACATTATCTTAGATAAAACTCCGAAGAATGCTTTTGATGACATTTTTAACTCGATTTTACATACAATCGATTTCATACCTCTATAAATACTCAAGTATGCTTCACTTTGTATTTCATTCACAAATATTTTCTCTTCTTATACTCACAGTCTTTCCCAATTACCCGAACTGACTTAAAACGTTTGAGGGCCTTCGTCGGGACAACTCCCGATGTCCACTAACATTTGATTTTGTGTACAGGTCGAGCGTTTAGGACTCACAAGAAAAAACTCGTTACGTCCTCGGGTGGGTAGAAATATCTCTCAAGTCGAGACTCGAAGACATTTTAAGCATCAATCGGCATCGTCTCTAGGAACCAAAAATAAAAGAGAGTTGAAATGCCATCAAGGAGGAACCAAGCTCAAAATATTAGGGATTTCAGAAACCCTGATCGAGAAAGTTCCCGAGGAGAACCAAGTGGGGGAGGAGCCGTCACTGTTGAACAAGTTATCCAGTTGGTGGCTTCCATTGTCGAACAGGTGTTAGCCCGACGAGGGAAAACTCATATAGGACCAGGATCACAACCCCATGTTGAAGAAGTTAGGAAGCTCCAAGAGGAGGTGCAACGATTGAAATACTCTCAATCAATCTCGCCTCCAACCCCTGATCATAGTATTCCTTTCTCTGACAGCGTGTTGTCCAACAGAGTAACCACCGCATTTCCAGTTTCCCAGCATTTGGGAATATGATGGCACCGGAGATCTCGGAGGACACCTCTCCTGTTTCGAGAATGTTGCTTACTACATCAGTATCCCCGCCCAATTAAATGCAGGGTCTTCCTAAATACTCTCATTAGGTCGGCCCAACAATGGTTTAATCTGTTGCCAGCCGAAAGATCATGTGCTTCCAAGATTTCAGTAAGATATTTCTACACCAATTTTCAAGCAGCAAGAAATATCCGATGACCACGTTAAACCTTTTTAATGTGAGGCAAAAAGAGGGGGAAAGCATGTGGGACTACATCTGCTGTTTCAATGAAACCATCATCGAGGTGCCATCAGCCACTCCGAACCTCTTGATCGGAGCATTCACACAAGGCTTGCAGAGAGGGATTTCTTCAGGTTCTTAATAAGAAGCCTCACAGAACTTTTGATGACATTTTAACTCGAGCAAAGAAGTATGTCAATGTAGAAGAAGTGCAAACTGCTAGAAGGAAGGGAGTCGTCAAGTCTCCTAGGGATATGCAGGTGGAAAGACCCTATCCCCGACCACAACGTCCCTTTGTTTGGACAGTTCGGTCCTCAAACACCATTAAAAGTTAGTAGGTGAAGGCACTTGTGATTTGTGATGAGAGGAACTGATCCAGAGGCCACGAGGCAGTGAAGGGGTGCCTCAAAGGCCTTGATATGACAAATTTTATGTAATGCCCAGAATCATTAGAAGAGGATTACTTTAATGTTCCAACAATTACGAAGTGATGAAGCTTGATTATGAGCTCGGATTTCTTCTGGAAGTGTTGGGTGATTCATGAACTGAAGATCGTTAAATCACGCTAAATGTAAGAACCAGACGCAGTAACCAGACGAAGCGATTTGATAACATCAGCAGCAGGTTACTGTAGCTCGCGACTGGTGGAATTTTGAAATTCAGTTGAAGCATTAGTGTTGATTTCAGCTGGAAACAGACGCGCGAATAGAAGGGTCAATGAGAAAGCGCCACGTGTTAGTTACTGTTACGCACAAGAAATCAGCAGCAAGAGTTCCTTACGCATCTGCTGGTTTATGTACCTGCTGGTCATTGATGTGTATCTGCTGGTTATTGTTGTATCTGCTGGTTGATGATGACGTAGGTAAGACGTCGTCGTTTTGATATTAAACGCAAACCCAGTCGAGGGGAAATTAGTTCCAGCTGAGAGAATATACGACAACGTTTTAACTTATGACTATGAGGCTTGATGCGATGTCGTTTAGCAACCAGACGAGGATTTGAAATTCAGTCGAGAGATTTTGTGGTATCTGCTGATTATCCAGTCGAGGGAACGATGCGACATCGTTTTGATTATAAACAGGAGATGTTGATACGATACCGGTTCGACTATTATTGCGAAATCAGCTGTTAGAATAGAAGTGCGACCAGCTGCTGGTTCTTTTAGGAGAAGTAGTACCAGCTGATGACATGTAACGACGTCGTTGAGATTAGTTATAACGACATCGTTTTGAGTTTTGAAATGTTGCGACTGGATTCCTGTTGTTGCGACTGGTTATTACAACAGCTGATTCTTGCGTCTGCTGAAGAACAACGATATTCGAACAGCGATTGAGAACGATGAACAACAGTGGAAGACTCTATTTATCGTTATCCATCTTCGAAGCGGTGGGAGTATATCTTGTTTGAATACTCAGCATGACACGTGGAACTCGAATTGAATACGTTGGAAATGCTGCAAGAAAATACAGAGATCGTTATCTATAAATAAGAGTGAATTTGAAATGCCGAGAACATCTTGATTTCAGTTATCGACCTTTGATCTTGCAAGAATCTTCGGAAGTGAAGAACAGAGTGTAAGAACACTGATTGAAGTATTTGAAAACAGAGAAACAAAGGTATAATTTGACAGAAGAGTCAGGAACTAGATTACTCAAAAATGATATTTCTTGAGTATTCCGCTGAAATCACATACATATATGATTACTGTTCTTGATTTAGAACTTGAATTATGTGTGTGTCGATCCATCACAGGTAGTGGATCTTTTATATTTGCATGAGTTTGCATATTGAAGAGAATTGAATTGATTCTAATGCCCAGGACTGAGTTGGCCTGATTTTCGAAGCCGGAGATGGTTTCGATAGATGAATATTCATGTCAAGATCGGATACGAATCTTGATGGCGTCGAACTAATATAGAATCAATTCTGAGATCGAAGAGGAGAACTAGAATCATTTCATATCATTGCATTTATTTACAGTGATACACTGTTATGCATTTTATTGTTATTATGCGTACCTGTTGATTATATTGAGATGATCCTCACCGGAGTTTATCCGGCTGTTGTCTTGTTTTGTATGTGTGCATGACAACAGGAAGAAAGAACTAGTGGGGAGCAACTACGGGTAGCGAGAAATATTACCTAGACGCTAGATCAGCAGCAAGAAGATGAAACACCAGCTGACAGTCTAGATGTTTAGACGACTGGTCTTAAATTGCTTACGTCTGGTTTTGTATATAAGACTTAATTGTGTACTAGTTAACTTAGCTTGTAACCGTTGTAAACTTTGAAGTTTTTGTATAAAAGAATCATATTTACGCTACCAGCTGAGTTGAATTATGCTTCTGCTGACTTACGCATCTGCTGGTCGAAATTTTTTTTTTACGTTATGTATAAACCAGATTAGATTGTTAAACTTGTTTAGTTTACATTAATAACCCACTGATTAAGATTAGAAGATTAATTGTGAGCAGATAGCCTCACATTTTAAGACTTCCACAAGCTACCTACGAGTGTCAACTGTTGTGATCCGGATCACGCCCTCCGGCGAGGCAGCGGAAGAACAAAAACATGTGCCGGGAGATAATCAATACGATTAATAAAACACAATATGACATTCATAGGGCGTTTAGAATCGCTACCTTGCTGGCAACTCGTGCCTGGCTCCGACCGATTTCGTAAAGAAAACGGCACTTCACGGTAGGCGGCGGTAGATATCGTCAATCAGGTCCACGACCGGAGACGGAATTCCTTCGTCAGCCTACACTAGAAGGCCTAAGGAGATCTGCGCGGACGGATTCTCCTCGTCGAGTTGGCCGGAACGAATTTCCGGCGAAGAGGCGGCGGCGGTGCTAGGCGGCGGCGGCGGCTTTGTGAGAGGAAGAGGGGGCGGCGCTTAGTGCTCTAGGTTTAGGGTTTAGAGTAAATTACCAAGTGTGTTAAGAGTCTAATCAAGTCTATATTAAATAGACAATTAATAGGATTGGACCCTTCATCGTAACTCCGATCGTCGATCAGATCGGACCGATCGACTCAGTTTCCGAAACTGAACACTATGATCTGAAAAAACATTTTTCAGAACCCCAGTGCAAAATGACCGTTTTGCCCCTCAACATCGGCAAATCACGATTTGACCTCTGTTGACTTTTTAGAAAGTCGCACTCCCAAAATCCTCTTTGTATGCTCAACACAATGAGCTGAGTATCCGTGCGGGAATCTCGAATCCAGTACTTGTGTGACCCTCAATGGTTCAGGGATACAGCTAGCCGTGGACCCACAACCATTGTGGCTCCGGAATCACAATTTCGGACCTGCCCAACGGATCATGGTAAGAGCGTCTAGCAACATCGCCCCATGATCCCATAGGTATCACTGATAGTGCCTGCAAGAACCAGTTGGTCGTGTTTAGCGTACAGTACGGTCCTTTCAATCCATATATCCCGATCAGATCAACGACCATTGGTAAATCGAGAGTCGCTATAGATCCGATAGCTATGCATACATCTTGGAGATCGAATAGTGACATCGCGAGTGTAACTAGGTAAACACATTTACCTAAAACACTTCTAGTACTCTGGCCAGAGATTTATACACTATTATCCCCTCAGATAGCATAGGATATCCACGCATGTCTGCGAGCGGTGAATCCTCGACAACGATGCATCGACTCCTACATGCATCGGGGTCTCACCCAATCCCGACGCCTTATGACCCCAAGTGAGTCGGCAAACGGGTCAAAGTGAGACGCCTATCATGTAGAGTCTCAATGACGTTTCGAGTCGTGAGGACTAATCAGTACAACCAAGACCTCGGACTTATCCACTCGATAAATGGTAACCACTTGGAAAGTCCGAACGAGGGTAGTTCGATAGATCACCAGGTCACTATCTATCTGCATGCTCAGAACATCACAATGTTCCCTACCAATGAAACATGGTACTTCGCATCGCAGATACTAGTCTTGAACTCGGGAGGCCTTATCCTCATTTTGACGGCCCAATCGACTTGGAACATGTTCAGAATACACAGTGACTATTAGATGTGTTTCATGATAGCCGTCATACCCACTATCACATCTAACATACGCTTAGGTGTATTCTAGGTCTTTACTCAACGCAATTCTTAATCATTATACACGCAATGAAAGTAAAGAACGCCATATAAGAAAATGCGAATATCATATATAAAGACTGTCATATACAAGAGTCTATGAACCCACAC
>KV006434.1:0-26808 GCA_001598015.1 Dorcoceras hygrometricum
GAATAAGAATCAGGAGAGGCCTCAAGAGCAGAAACCCCTATCGATCCAACCCATTAGTGAAGTTCCTGCTAGCAACAACAGACCAGTGTGTCCCAAGTGCCAGAAGAACCACTCTGGTTTATGCATACTTGGACAGAACGTCTGCTACAAATGTGGCTTGCCAGGGCATATGTGTCAGGCCTCGTGCTTACAAAGGTAATTACATGCGGAAGCTTATCAAAAAGTGGGTAAAATTTTCGCTTTTAGGCCCGACGGTTTTAAACGTATAATTTAAAATACGACAATACTTAAAATAATTTTCCCAAATAATAAACATTCAACAACAAAGCATACATAAGTCCAACATGTATCATATCTCTCCCTACGGGTACAACAACAAAGCACAGGGCATCCCCCTGGCTAACTGATACATATATATATATGCTATATGCTACTGGGACACACTAGCCACCTCCTGGGGCTCCGCCAGCTGGGTTGAACCCACGACCAGCTGTAGAACCTGGGTTTCCTGAAAACAACGCAACAAAGAAAACAAACCAAGCCCCGGAGGGACATGGGGTCAAACCCCAGTACGGAGAGCAATAATACAACAGAAATAACAGCAAGGAAAAGAATGCAGGTGCTATGCATGAGACGCCAAAGAACAATGGAAAGCTCGACCCACAAGGGAGCTAAGGAACTCAAACATAGCTCAAAGAATCATTGACAACGTACAGTGGCCACGGGGTGTGTTCACAGTGTGGTAGTGAGCCACTCGCCATGATACTACACCCACTCACCGGATGCATCAAACCACTCAACCTACTGTTGCCTCGCCCATGAACTGTGGTAGTTAACCACTCGGATCATGGTGGCTACGATCCCAGCAGGGAGATGAGAGTGCGGTATCGCCGCTCGCCCTCACATCCTGGTAAGAAAACAATAACAATGCAACAATGGTACAAAGACTACCAAAACTGGAAAGGGGCGATGTTGCTAGACGCTCTTACCATGATCCGATGGGCAAGTCCGGAATTGTGATTCCGGAGCCACAATGGTTGTGGGCCCACGGCTAGCTGTATCCCTGAACCATTGAGGGTCACACAAGTACTGGATTCGAGATTCCCACATGGATACTGAGCTCAATGTGTTGAGCATAGGAGGAGGATTTTAGGGAGTGCGACTTCCCAAAAGTCAATAGGGGTCAAATTGCAATTTCCAAAAGTTGGAGGACTAAATTGCAATTTTGGGTTAGATGATCTGAAAAATTGTTTTTCATATCATAACATTCAGTTTTGGAAACTGAGTCGATCGGTCCGATCTGATCGACGATCGGAGTTATGATGAAGTCGCAGCGATGGATATCGTGATTTGGACCCGGGCCCGTTGGGCCGGTCCAAGTCCATTGCTTGTCTATTTAATTAGACTTAAGGCTTAATTGGTGATAACTTAACAAGTGATTCACATTACACAACTCCTTAACCCTAACCCTAAAGCACGGCCGCCCACTCTCCCTCTCCTCCCACGCCGTCGCCGCTGCCGCCGCTTCCCGCCGTCGGCCGCCGCCCGCCGTTGATTGATCGGACTTGCTCCGATCAATTTTTCGAGGAGAATCCATCCGCGCTGATCTCGTCAGGCCTTCTAGTGCAGGCTGAGGAAGGAGTCTCCCTTCCGGTCGTGGACCTGATTGACGAATCTACAGCCGCCTACCGTGAAGAGCCGGTCTTCTTGTAATTCTGGTTGGAGCCAGGCGCAAGTCGCCAGCAAGGTAATCTACTAAGCACCCTATGAATGGTTCGTAGTTTATAGTGTTGTTTATTGTATTGAACGTTTCTCGGCCTAATTTTATTCTTCCGCTGCCTCGCCGGGAGACGGGATCCGGATCCGCCACCGCTTTCCAACATCGTCTTCATGTCCCATTCCCTGGGCAGTGCTCTCATCACCATCAATGCTAACTCTCTGTTGCTATACTCCTTGCCAAGACTCGTCAACTCAATAACAACAACACTGAATCTTTCATCGAACTCTTTCATGGTATCTCCATCCTTCATCTTGATCGATTCATACTTCTGCTCAGCGACAGTCAGCTTTTTCTCCTTTATTTCATCATTTCCTTCACATATTTGGGTCAGCTTCTCCCATATTTCCTTGGCAGTAGCGCAGGTCTTGATCTTACTAAAATATTTTTTTCCAGTGTCTTGTAAATAATATCCCTGGCCACATTGTCCAGATTCGCCTTCTTCTAGTCCTCATTAGTGTATTCATGTCTGCTCTTTTCCAGAAACTGAGGCTCGCCGTTAGATATAGCAAAGGCTAGATTTGGCTTCATTATCTTCAATGGTCCTTCTGTGATAACAGACCACATGTCGTCATCTTAAGCAGCCAAATGCGCTTGCATGCGAATCTTCCAGTCGTCATAATCATCCTTGGAAAACATAGGAATCTTGTTGTGAGAAGTTGACATTTTAATATATGATAAAACACAAACAACAACTGTTCAATACTGAGATGCGCAGGCTCTGATACCAATTGATAGGATCAATGTGGTTCGAAAAACAGCTGCAAGAGTTCAGAAGAGGGGGTTGAATGAACTCTTGGTATTTTAAAATAGTTTCGAAACCTTTTAAAACAAGTTTTACAAGCACCCGCTTAACTTAAATCCGAGTTACCAGATTTAAGATATCTCAGTTTCAAATCAAATTTCTCGACTAACAAACAGTGCTGAAAGAAGTCGATCAATTTGTGAACAGTTAAAGAAATACGTAAATGCAATAATGTAAAAGTTTAAGGGTCGAAAGTTTGTTTATGGAAGTTCGGATATCAATATCATACGTCTCCCCTGCTTCCTTTTCAGGAAGGTTCCACTAGAAGATTTGATGGTTACAGGCCTTCTACAAACACCCGATCACGCAAGCAGCACTTAACGTGAACTCCTAGCAACACAACTTCAATATCTCAGTTTAAAATCAAATTTCTCGACTAACAAAAAGTGCGGAAAAAAGTCGACCAATTTGTGAACAGTTAAATCAATACGTAAATGCGATACTATAAAAGAGTTGGGTAGAGAGTTTGTTTATGGAAGTTCGGATATCAATATCCTACGTCTCCCCTTCTTCCTTTTCAGAAAGGTTCCACTAGAAGATTTGATGGTTACAGGCCTTCTACAAACACCTGATCACGAAAGCAGCACTTAACACGAACTCCTAGAAACACAACTTCACCAAGCAGCCGCAGCTGCTGTTTACAACACTTAAAATGTTTGTCAAACGACTTTTGTGTAGCACGTTTGTTACAGACTCAACCTAGAATAATAACAGTGAATACAAATCTATTGAGACTGTAAATTTTCTGGTTTCTAAACAAAGAAACTCGATTCAACAGGTGAACTAGAAGATGAACTCGAAGATATTTTCTGTGAAAATCAACACTTGTGTTCTTCGAGTTTTTGTGAGCTTTTGAGAGATAGCTTCAATGTGTGATACGCTCAGAGATAATGAGAACGACGAATGGCGAGAATGACAGAGAGCTAAGATTGTGAGTGACCGAGAGCTTCAAGAGTTTCTTCAGTTCAAATTCCAGCTCTATATATAGTTTTCGTCCTCCAACGGTCATTAAATTTGGCTAAGGAAACAAAATCCCTTTTTAAAATCTGTTAATTGTGCGACCGTATATCCTGCTCCACCAAATGGTAAATTGCACATCGTCAGAGCCAAACTGTCGTTTTCCATATTTGTGCAATCACCATATAACGTCCTCTGTAAATGTGTACTATTTACCAAAATAGTACCCAACAATGTCTCCTTAATTCCAGGCAATTGTACGATTCAATCTTCACCATTGATTCTTTCCATTTTCAATATGTAATCGCGTTTGAATCGATTTACCGCTTGCGCCTGAATTCTCTTACTGTTAAAACAGCTTTTCCTTCTTTGAAGAAGATGAATAGTTCATCGCTGATAGAATCATAAACCAACTTATGAATTTTAGCGCTAAGCCAAACGCTGTCGTATCAACTAATCCAAGTGACGTAGTTTTGTTGTTCGTTAAAAAACACGCTAACACTTGAGTAGTTGCGCCTGATATCAAATCAAAAACTGAATCCCCAACGGCTGAATACACTTCTTAAAGAAATACCCAACGTCTGAATATGCTCGCTACTGAATTAGAATTCAACTGCTGATCACAAAAACCAACGACTGATTATACCACTGCTGATTAGATATCCAACGCCTGAATAATACCCAACGTCTGAAATAACTTTCTTTTTGAAAATAGAGAATATGACATTATGGCTGGTTGCAACGACTGAATGTTCCAACAATAATCACGACTTAATCAAAAACACTGTAGCCAACTAATGAAAATACTTACTTCTGAAAAATAAACCCAACTGCTGAAATACACTCGCTACTGACGCGAATATCCAACTGCTGAAATATGTTGACTACTGAAATGAATATCCAACTGCTGAATCAATATACTTCTGACATAAGTACTCAACGGCTGAATGAATACCAAAGTCTGATTGCGTAACCCTTGATCAACACCTGAATTGCTCTTACGACTGACATAAAAACCCGATACCAGAAACTGATAACCAAATATCTTCAACCACTGAAATAGAAACCCATCAACTGAGTGCTACAACTCAACTGATAAAATATTCCTGAATATCAAGATCTGATATCTAACAACTGATACAACATCTGAAGATATTTAACTCAACGTCTGAACTAATATCGAATGCCCAAGTCTGAGATAACCTGACGTCTGAATATACTTTGCTGTTAATTGCAACGGCTGATTCTCCAGAAGTAACTTCGTATCAGCACTTGTCTTATTTTTTTATCACCAAAACTAATAAATTTTATCTTAACAAGACTCATACGTTTTTATGTTACGTTACGTCATGTCTTATTATGTATGCTATATGATTACGTTACGACTGATGTTACGAACCATGTTTTACGATCATCAATGCATACATGTTTTAAAGTTATTTTATAATGTGTATGTGCTTGCATGTGGTTTTAATATACGACTTTGCTATTTTAAAAGATAGAGCATGCTGAGCCTTTAGGCTTACTAGGTTTAAATTGTGCAGGTGAGACTGCTAATGTAGCGCCCCAAATATCCATAGGATCACAAGTTTGTCCTTTTTTATTTCAAAGGGTCATTTTGATATTTCCAGATTTCATAGATTTAAGTTCATTTAATTGTTTTAGAAAGCTGATTTCTTTATTTCAGATTTGAGAATATGATTCAGAAGGTTTCCAGACAGATTTCGCCCCAAGCACGGCTCCAGCTGGTTCAGATTTCCTTTGCAAATAAAATGTTTTGAAATGGGATAATTGCTTTATAAAATGCTTACAACAATTTCAAAGTTTAAAATGTAGTAGGGAGTTTTTAGAAAATCTTTTGAAAAGACAAGGAGTTGGTATGACACTCCATGCCTACTCGAGTGCTTTCACCTACTACTAATCATAATTCCCCTATATGATTCTTTACGTGAGTGGGAAGCTCATTTCACTTACCAAGACAATTACTTTCGCTCTCTCAAATTTTCTAAGGAGCTCATTGGGGGTGCTTGAGGAGGATTTCTGTAGGAACCAGCTGTTCTTCGTGTTCTCCAATGTTAAGGCAAGTAAAAGCTGATTCTTGCTACGCCATTTAAAGCATATATTGTTTTCCTCAGTTCTGTTTTATTTCCTGTTTATGTAAAGATATAGAGATGTTCAAGCATATTTATGAAAATGAAAGATCGGGTTCATTGTTGTTTTCTGTTTTAAAAGAATTCCAGTATTTTCAGTGCAGATGTTGATGTTGTTTTAAAACATTGAGCATTCAGATTCTAGTATCTTCAAAGATTATGAAGCTCTTCTTCTTGGTGAATTGTGACGTCTGGACTTGACTCCAAGTAATCGA
This sequence comes from Dorcoceras hygrometricum, assembly GCA_001598015.1. Taxonomy (NCBI): domain Eukaryota; kingdom Viridiplantae; phylum Streptophyta; class Magnoliopsida; order Lamiales; family Gesneriaceae; genus Dorcoceras; species Dorcoceras hygrometricum. Next base: position 5,905 of record KV006434.1, read on the forward strand.
TGATGCTGGTCAAATCGGGATTTTGTTCAGGTTAGATAGGTGGAGCTAGTATATTGGACGTCGTCGAGATGTTGCAGCACTAATTCAGTAGCCAACTCTGTTTTCTCTACGCTAGCGACAAGATTTTATGATCAAATCTGAAATTCCCATGTCGGATCTGAATTTCACTATCAAGTCTATTTTTCAGATGTTAAATCTGTTTCGAGAGTCACATCCGTTTTCTCACTAGCGATACCAACCCAGAAGCCAAATCTGTGTTACGCTAGCACTACTATTCTATAGTCAAATCTGCTTCAATGCTAGTGCTACTGCATCTAAAGTCAAATATGATCACGCTAACGATACTGTTCCTTTATGCCACATCTGTTCTAAAATTAGCGATACCATAGTCGAATCTGTCTTTACGACTAAGATCTGTTTTGTGCCCGTGTACTATTTTCGTTAGCCAAATCTGTTTTCACTCCAGCAACAAGTCCCCAGTAGTCGAATCAGATGCTCAGTGAGATTTTAAAGAGAAACGAGTTTCCAAAACGTAGTGAACCCCGATGATGTTCAAATCTGTTTTCTTTCAGATATGAGTTTAAAGGAAGAAATGTTTATTTTTAAAAGATTTATGGAGTAGATAACATACGGTCACCACGGAAGGGTGAGCAGCTGTCCAGATGCCAGTTGCCCCTTCATATTGGTCTTCATGCCATGTAGAACTGAATTCAGAAGTAGCTTGATCAAGCGCCTACGGACCTAAGGAGAGCTTCTAAGCCATAAATCACAAGAAAATAATGATGAGATCTGGGTTATTTTCCCAAATCTGTTTTCACGACAGATGTTTATAATTATATCCTTCCTTTAAATTAAGTTATGTTAAGCTATGAATACGTCTGGCTGCATTAAGTGATTTTGCTATTCTCAAATTTTACTTGCTGAGCCCCTAGGCTCATTAACTTTTAATGGTGCAGGTGAGACAGATCTGGGGCAGGCGGGCGGCGGAGCTGATCCAGCTGTGGTGTAGTGTTTATCAATGGCCAGCGTTTCCGTGTCATGATTATTGATGTTGTTGTTTTTGATCTTTTGACAAATCTGTATTAGATCCATTACAACAATAGAGGACTCATATAGAATTCCAGTAGTTGTAATATTGCACTTTCAAAGTTATGTCAAATTTGTTATTCAGATATGTTTCCGCTAATTATTATTTGGCGCCAAACGTGTTTGCATTCGATTTTTTTAATGTTGTAAGAAATACAGCTTACAATAACTATCATTCAGCCCTTCTTTTCCTTTTATTATTTCTATACACTCAAATCCGTTGACACTCATGGGCGTGGGTGTCACAACTTGGTATCAGAGCATGGTCCAGAGATAAACACACACTTCCGGTTGGAACAGATTTCGTCGATGGTTTCTCCAGAGCTGTGAGTTTTATTTTATGTTTCAGAGCATTTGTCTTTTAATTTAGCATGTTCTGATGTTCATATTGTGGTGGATTAAGGGCTATAGATTAAGATGTCTGGCAGAGGTAGAAGAAACACTTCCTTAGAATACCAAGCTTAGACAGTAACGCTAGCATTACCCAACTCCTAAGGTTGTTGGTAGAACAAACCGGCAGTCTTCCAGCAGTAGAAGACCAGGTGCGCTATCCATTGGAGTTTAGTGGTACTACAGATCCATTGGTTGCTGAAAGCTGGATAAAGTCGATGGAGGTCATCTTTGAGTACCTCCATATTTCAGATTTGGATAGGCCCAGGTGCGCTATCTACATGTTGAGGGATGACACTATGATTTGGTGGGAAGGAGCCAAGCTATCTGTGGATTTGTCAAATCTTACTTGGGGAGATTTCAAGCGAGTATTCTTCGAACAATACTTCACAGCAGACAAGAGGTTTGAGTTTAAGAGGGAATTTCTAACTTTGAAACAAGGGAGTACGACTGTACAGGAGTATGTGCGGATGTTTGAAAGAGTTGTTATTTTGTACCTCTCATTGGTACTGACCCAGAGGAGAAGCTGAGTCACTTTGTGGAAGGGTTAAAGCCTATGTTAAAGATGAATGTTAGGTTATCTATGCCTAAGACTTACATAGAAACAGTGGAATAGCCCTGTGAATTGAGAGAGATTGGAAAGATGTGGAGGAACAAAGGCAACAGAAGAGACAGGCCTTCCAGCAGAAAGATCAGAGGCCGTTTAAGAAACAGAAAGACGAAGCAGCTGGTGACCTGTAGAGCCTTTGTGATGACAGCTGAGCAGGCCAATCCAGATTCAACGGCTGTTACGAGTAAGATCTTGATTGTTGGTATGCCTTCCATAGCTTTGATAGATTCAGGAGCTACCCATTCTTTTATAGCAACCAAGTTTGCTAAGAATTTGCCCATCAAACCCGAACAAGTAATTATAGGCTTTTGCGTAGCGGTACCCTCAGGAGAAGAGTTAGTTTCCTACGATCTGTTTCGAGATTTAACTAAGGCTTCGAGGGCGATTGATTACCGTAGATTTTATTGTGCTACTGATGCCTGAGTTTGACATGATTTTGGGAATGGACTGGTTGACCAATGGAGTAGTAATTGACTTTAAGTTCCGAACAGTAGTGGTTAACCCACCCAGGGGAGACCCGTTTACGTTTGAGGCCAATCAGATTTGGAGGATTTCGTGCATTATATCAGCTCTTAAGGCTCAACGTTGTTTGAGGAAAGGAGGTGTAGGATTCTTAGCAAGCCTAACATCCTTAACTACGATTAGTAAACCCCAACTTTCAGATGTGGAGGTGGTAAATGAGTTTCCCGAGGTTTTCCCAGAAGATATCCATGGACTACCACCAGATAGAGAGCTAGAATTTGCAATTGATTTAGTGACAGGAGTAGCACCGGTATCTAGACCATGATTTGTTAGATAAGGGTTTCATTAGACCGAGCACGTCCCTGTGGGGAGCCCCTGTTCTTTTTGTTAAGAAGAAGGATGGGAGTCTGAGGTTATGTATAGATTACCGAGAGCTGAATAAGTTGACCATTAAGAATAAATATTCCCTTCCTAGGATCGAGGATCTGTTTGACCAGCTGAAGGGATCGATAGTCATTTCTAAAATCGACTTAAGATCTGTATACCACCAGTTGAATATTAAGCCAGCAGATATCTATAAGACGGCATTTAGAATCCGATATGGTCACTATGAGTTTTTAGTAATGCCCTTTGGACTTACTAATCCACCCTCAGCTTTTATGGATTTAATGAATAGAGTTTTTCAACCATTTTTGCAGTTCATAGTTGTGTTTACAGACGATATCTTAATGTACTCTAAGTCCAGATCTTAGCATGCCGACCATCTGAGAACGGTGCTTCAAGTTTTGAAGAATAAGAGATTGTTTGCCAAGTTTAGTAAATGTGATTTTGGGTTGGAGGATGTGGCTTTTTTAGGTCATATTATATCTAAGGATGGATTGGAGGTAGACCCAGCTAAGTTGGAAGTTGTTCGTGAGTCGCCAGTTCCCAAATCTGTTTCAGAAGTAAGGAGTTTCTTGGGTTTAGCTGGATATTACAGGCGATTCATTCATGGATTTTCGAAGATAGCAGTCCCATTAACCTCGCTAACAAGAAAGCAGGTTAAATATGATTGGACACCAGATTGCCAGATCAGCTTCGATAAGTTGAAACAAGCGTTGATAGAAGCCCCCGTGCTAACCATGCCATCTGATCAAGGGAAGTCTGTGATTTACACAGATGCGTCCAAGATGGGTTTAGGTGCTGTACTGATGCAGGACCGTAGAGTAATTTCTTATGCCTCCAGACAACTTAAGGATCATGAGAAGAATTATCCCACCCATGACTTAGAACTGGCAGCAGTAGTCTTTGCCTTGAAGATCTGGAGACAACCTCTATGGAGAGAATTGTGAGATATTCACAGATCATAAGAGCCTCAAGTACTTTTCCACCCAAAAGGAACTCAATATGAGGCAAAGGAGATGGCTAGAGCTGATGAAGGACTACGATTGTACAATCAGCTATCACCCAGGAAAGGCCAATGTAGTAGCTGATGCTCTAAGTAGGAAATCTATTGGATTAGCCCAACTCAGCGTCCAGAGATTGGCATATGATATTGAGAAGTTTGGAATAAAATTGGTGTCCAGTGATAGCACTGTGATCTTGGCATATCTCACCATATGATCGAATCTGATAGACCAGATCCGAGAGGGACAGCTGAAAGATGAGCAGCTTCAGAAGTGGGTTAAGCAAGATAGAGAGAGAGGTAGCAATTTATATTTTTCAGAAGAAGGAGTAGTCAGATTTCATGGCCGGATGTGGGTGCCCCAATTAGACACCTTTAGACCAGATCTGATGGCAGAAGCCCACACACCCCATACTCCGTGCATCCGGGGAGTACTAAGATGTATAAAGATCTTCAGAAGTTGTATTGGTGGCCAGGAATGAAACGGGATATTTCAAGATTTGTCTCGGAATTTTTGATGTGCCAATTGGTGAAAGTTGAACACCAAAAACCCGTGGGAATGTTGAAGCCCTTGCCTATTCCAGAATGGAAATGGGAGTGCATAGCTATGGATTTTTAGTTGGTTTACCCAGTACTGTTCAAGGATATAATTATATTTGGGTTTTAGTAGATAGACTCACTAAGTTTGCTCATTCTTACCAATTAAGACAACATACGATGTGAGCAGATACGCAGATCTATATGTGAAGGAAATAGTAAGGCTGCATGGTGTTCCAGTTTCGATTGTATCATATAGAGATTGAAAGTTTACATCAGTTTTCTGGAAGAGTTTGCATAGAGCTTTAGGTACTAAGTTGAGTTTTAGCACAGTCTTTCACCCCTAGGAAGATGGTCAATCAGAAAGGGTGATTCAGATTTTAGATGATTTACTCAGAGCTTGTATTGTGGATTTTTCAGAGAGCTGGGATTCAAAGCTACCGTTGGTAGAATTTGCGTATAACAACAGTTTCCAAGCTTCTATCCAGATGGCCCCATACGAAGGTCTCTATGGTCGCAAATGTAGAACACCTCTTCACTAGGATGAGGTAGGAGAACAAGCTGGTTTAGGACCAGATGTGGTATGGCAAAAAGCTGCGGCTGTTGGAAAGATTAGAGAGCGGATGAGAGCTGCTCAGAGCAGACAGAAGAGTTATGCAGATAATAGATGACGGGAGCTGAGTTTTGAGACTGGTGACCATGTGTTTTTTAGAGTAGCTCCGATGAAGGGAGTAATGCGTTTTGAAAAGAAAGGAAAGCTGAGTGTCAGGCCCCGTGCTAATCACTCATAGATAATAGAACAATTAAGCACATATTCACGGAAGCATAAAATCGGGCTTAAAAATTTTCGAAATATAATTGGGCCTGAACTTAAAACATCATTCAAAATATTCATAATCAAAATAATAGTTGACTCAAACTCATATAAAACAGGTAACATCAATTGTCAATTCAAATACAGATCCCAAAAATACATATGACACGGGGCATTCCCCGGGTTCGATACATAATAAAATAACTGGGACTCATGGGAACGGGGATCGACCAGCCGAACCTCCACTTTGTCCAGCTTGGTTACCTGAAGATCCTTCAAGTGGGTAACGCAGACCCAAACAACACAAAAGCAGGAAAACAAATACGAGGTCAAGCCTCAGTACGAAGAGCTAATCAAAACAGCTAATCATGCAACATGTTATAATCAATGCTATGAAATTGCATGAGGGCTATCAAAGATCGGATAGCTAGACCAGCGTATAAACTGACAAATCAAATCTCTCGAGCCTCTATACCACGCACAGCAAATCAGCCGGTGGAAATCATTGGTCCGTGATCTTCAGGGTCCGTCAACCCATCACAGCTCGGTGGTCTTCAGACACAAAAAACTCAGTCGGTCACCACTCCGATGATAGAATTGGACTTTTCCAGGCACGACAATCAGTCGGCCAGTCACAATGTGGCTCTCAAACAGGTCATCAATTCAATCTGTCAATCAGGCTCAATATGTGTGCATGTATGCCAATTCAATACTCAATTCAAATGCATAAAATTCAATACGTGAAAACAGAATTTAAACTCAATCAATTCAACATGCTGTATCACGTAATTCACAGAACCATATCATCAAGTCTCACAACATCAATTACAGCCATGTTCACGCTAAAGCTGCTAAATCTGCTCAACTCGTACCTTTCTGCTCAAATCTACCTCAACCGATTCTTACAAAGGCAAGGTACAACAACTGAATCAACTCAGCTTCTTCCTGTTTTCAAAAATTCCAGCAGATACCTCCTGCGCATTCAAATCTGTCACAGGACTTCACATAAAAACTTAGTTCTCGTTAAATCATAAACTTCTAAGCATCATAGCCTACTGTCAGAACCTTGCTCTATTTCTACAAGTCTACCAAAGCTAGAAACAACAAGAAATTCTCACCCAGAAACTCAAACCAGTAGAAGAACCAACGAACTTCTCTGTACGAGGACACAGCAACTTCGCACTTCTTTTCCAACGTTAATTCAGGGCTTCAAATGGGTAGCAATCGAAAGAGCAACTCTCAAGGAATCCAGCGCCACCAAAATCACTCAAATCATCGGCGGAGAACGGCGGCAATCGACGCAAATAGGTCACGGTGAACAGTAGAAAGGAGATAAGAAATATCGGGTCCAGAATATTTCTAAGTGTCGATCAACACTTCTATATATATAGCCCTTAAATCCCACAGCTGCTGATCACAAAATATCCAGTCGACGTGAACAGTAGATATCTTACAGCAGATACCATCTTACTCTTTCGATAAAACCAGCAGCAGCAACCAAACATTGCATTCTCAAAAGAACATCAAAACAACACCGTTCCAACTAACTCAAACGACGTCGCAGAGCTTCACCATCTGACAACAGATACCTAAGAAACAAACCATCGACTGGTTGCGTTAAATAATTCAAAACGACGTCGCAAAGGATATGTCACCCTATCTGCTAACAGCTGGGTAAACACACCAGCGACTGGATCACGCGAAACCAAATCAAAACGACGACGCGTCAACTAATCCATACGATGCCGTAATGGTTACGTAAGCATTGCTGCCAACAGCTGGTCACCCAGTCGCAATACTCAAAACGCAGAGTTTTCAACTTATCAAACAACGTCGCTTCTCATCATTCTCATATTTGCGCGCCTGCTACCAGTAGCAACCATTCTAAGCGAAACTACTGCCAGCAGATAACAACGCGTCATGCCTATGTCATCTCTACTGATTCAAAATCCACCAGACGAGAGCTACAGTAATGTTGACCCACGTTGACTTTCGCTACAGGAACTTGCTGCTGACAAACTTTACCAAAATTCGCTACCTCTGCTTCTTATACTTAGAGAATTTCAACAACGCAAAATCCTCAAAATTCACGTGGCTAATCCCAATCAACAAAATTAACCACTAATCTAAATCTGATTCCTCACACTGAGTCCCAGATATATTGGGCCTTATGAGATTCTAGAACGAGTAGGAACGTTGGCTTATCATTTAGCATTACCCCCGCATCTGTCTTCAGTGCATAGTGTTTTACACGTATCACCTTTGAGGAAGTATATCCCCAACCCGTCGCACGTATTGAGCCATGAGCCAATTCAGTTAGCACCATATCTGAGTTACGAAGAGAGACCCGAGAGGGTTCTTCTTCGAGAGATTAGGAAGTTGAGAAACCGTAGAATCCCTATGGTTAAGGTGCAATGGTCTAACCAAACAGAACGAGAAGCTACGTGAGAGACCGAAGCTGATATGCATAGTATTTACCCAGATCTGTTTGGTAAGTAAATTTCGAGGATGAAATTTCAATAAGGAGGGTAGATTTGTAGCGCCCCAAAGATCCATAGGACCACAACTTTGTCCCTTTTTATTTCAAAGGTCATTTTGATATTTCCAGATTTCAGATTTCAGCTTTAAGTCCATTTTAATTGTTTTAAAAAGCTGATTTCTTTATTTCAGATTTGAGAATATGATTCAGAAGGTTTTCGAACAGATTTCACCCCAGGCACGGTCCGAGCTGGTTCAGATTTTCTTTGCAAATAAAATGTTTTGAAATGGGAGAATTGCTTTATAAAATGCTTACAACAATTTCAAAGCTTAAAATGTAGTAGGGAGATTTTAGCAAATCTTTTTAAAGGACAAAGAGTTGGTATGACACTCCATGCCTACTCGAGTGCTTTCACCTACTACTAATCATAATTCCCCTATATGATTGTTTACGTGAGTGGGAAGTTCATTTCACTTACCAAGACAATTACTTTCGCTCTCTCAAATTTTCTAAGGAGCTCATCGGTGGTGCTTGAGGAGGATTTCTGTAGGAACCAGCTGCTCTTCGTGTTCTCCAGTGTTATGGCATGTGAAAGCTGATTCTTGCTACGCCATTTAAAGAATATATTGTTTTTCTCAGTTCTGTTTGCTTGCCTGTTTATGTAAAGATATAGCAATGTTCAAGCATGTTTATGAAAATGAAAGATCGGGTTCATTGTTGTTTTCTATTTTAAAAGAATTCAAGTATGTTTTAGCGCGGATGTTGATGTTGTTTTAAAACATTGAGCATTCAGATTCTAGTTTCTTGAAAGATTATGAAGTTCTTATTCTTGGTGAATTGTGACGTCTGGACTTGACTCCAAGTAATCGGCGATGCTGGTCAAATCGGGATTTTGTTCCGTTAGATAGGCGGAGCTGGTATCTTGGACGTCGTCGAGATGTTGCAGCATTAATTCAGTAGCCAATTCTGTTTTCTCTACGCTGCGACAAGATTCTATGATCAAATCTGAAATTCCCATGTCGGATCTGAATTTCCCTGTCAAGTCTGTTTTTCAGATATTAAATCTGTTTCGAGAGTCAAATGTCTTTTACTCCTAGAACACTATTTCTACAGTCACATCTGTTAGCGATACCAACCATGAAGCCAAATCGTGTTACGCTAGCACTACTATTCTATAGTAAAATCTGCTTCAAGGCTAGTGCTTCTACATCTAAAGTCAAATCAGATCACGTTAACGATATTGTTCCTTTATGCTACATCTGTTCTAATGTTAGCGATATCATAGTCGAATCTGTATTTACGACTAAGATCTGTTTTGTGCCCGAGTACTATTTTCGTTAGCCAAATCTGTTTTCACTCCAGCAACAAGTCCCCAGTAGTCGAATCAGATTCTCAGTGATATTTTAAAGAGAAAAGAGTTTCGAAAACGTAGTGAACCCCGATGATGTTCAAATCTGTTTTCTTTCAGATATGAGTTTAAAGGAAAAAATGTTAATTTTAAAGGATTTATGGCGTAGATAACAGACGATCACCACTAAAGGGTGAGCAGCTGTCCATATGTCAGTTGCCCCTTCATATTGGGCTTCATGCCATATAGAATTGAATTCAGAAGTAGTTTGATCAAGCGCCTACGGACCTAAGGAGAGCTTCTAAGCCATAAATCACAAGAAAATAATGATGAGATCTGGTTTATTTTCCCAAATCTGTTTTCATGAAAGATGTTTATAATTATATGCCTTCCTTTAAACTAAGTTATGTTAAGCTATGAAGACGTCTGCCTGCATTAAGTGATTTTGCTATTCTCAGATTTTACTTGCTGAGCCCCTAGGCTCATTAGCTTTTAATGGTGCAGGTGAGACAGATCTGGGGCAGGCGGGCGACAGGAACTGATTCAACTGTGGTGTAGTGTTTATCAATGGCCAGCATTTCCGTGTCATGATTATTGTTGTTGTTGTTTTTGATCTTTTGACAAATCTGTATTAGATCCATTACAACAATAGATGACTCATATAGAATTCCAGTAGTTGTAATATCGCACTTTGAAAGTTACGTCAAATTTGTTATTCAGATCTGTTTCCGCTAATTATTATTTGACGCCAAACGTGTTACATTCGATTTTTTTATGTTGTAAGAAATACAGCTTACAATAATTATCATTCAGCCCTTCTTTTCCTTTTATTATTTCTATACACTCAAATCCGATTGTATTTTTCGTATTGATCGCCTCCGATTCTATATTTTGTTCTTCTGCCTGCCCGGGGGGCGGATCCGGATCCACAACACATTTATTCCGCATATGATTTAAAAAAAAAATTCTAGAGTACGGTTCGTTTCAGTTGGTATCAGAGCGGTGGTTCTGGTGGGGTACTAGCTTGCTGTGTGGAGCTCGGAAGTCGCACTGCCAGTCTGTAAGTTTTAGAGTTTTACGATCCATATTTATTTTCGCATGATTCATGTTCTATTTTCAGCGTTAGTTTTACCTTAGGAGTTTTTGGGTTAGACGTCTGGTCATGCGCTTAGATTTACGTGAAAGGTTTTGGGTGCCAGTATGCCTCCCAGACGTGCTAGAGATGAGCAGGATGATGATGCATCTCCTCCTCCCCCACCTCCGTAGATGATGCCATATGAGAAGGCTAGTATGGATATGCTAGCCGGGATTACCAGGATGCTGGAGAGACAGTCGGAGCGTTCTGGAAAGTCTCATGAGGAGGACGTTGTTGAGCGGTTCCGCAAGCAGTGACCCAAGGAGTTTGGCGGGTGCTGGATTGAATCTAAGTATAATTGTTAGATCTTCTAGGACTTGCCTTGAGAACTTAGACGGGTAGGACTAGCGAACCTAGTATGTTTTAGGAATCCACACTGTTTTGGGAACCTAGATTAATTGTAAACACATTCCTGTGTGACATTTTGATTCAGGCGAGATCCGTGTTTTGGATGTCACTACCATTGCCTTGCTAGATTCAGGGTTGACTCACTCGTTCATCTCGAGTGTGTTAGTTCAGAAGATGGGTATTACTCCGGAGATCTTGGGCGTGGCTCTCGCAATGACGATCCCGTCATGAGGGAGATAACGACTGACAGCGTCGTTCAGGGTTTGGCGATGATGTTCCAGGATCACGCAGTTAGGTCAGACTTGATCGTATTGCCGATGTCAGGATTTGACCTCATTCTAGGGATGGACTGGTTGACGGAGTATGAAACGGTGATTGATTTCCATCAGAGGTCAGTGACGATCAGGCTGCCAGGATAGGAGACTTTCCTTTTTGAAGTGGCGAGGAGACCGCGGAAGCCCAGGTTTATATCTTTTCTACAGGCCAGGAAGCTAGTTGAGCTTGGATGTCAGGAGTTCTTGGCCAGTGTTACCGGTACAGGAGATACAGTAGGCCCTTCACGGTCTGATGTGGAGGTAGTCAGGGATTTTGCAGATGTATTCCCTGATGACGTTGTGTGAGTTCAACCGGAGAGAGAGATGGAGTTTTCGATCGAGCTGATGCCAGGTACAGTACCTATCTCTAAGACACCATACCGATTGGCTCTTACAGAGATGAAGGAGCTGAAGGAGTAGATTCAGAAGTTGCTCGACAAGGGATTTACTCGCCCTAGCTTTTCTCCATGGGCGCACCAGTACTTTTTGTGAAGAAGAAGGATGGTAGTATGAGGTTGTGCATAGACTACCGGGATTTGAACCGTGTCACATTGAAGAACAAGTACCCACCCCACTCCCGAGGATAAAGGATTTATTTGATCAGTTGCAGGGAGCTTCGGTTTTCTCGAAGATTGATTTGAGATCTGGCTACCATCAGTTTAGAGTTAGAGAGGAGGACGTGTCCAAGACTGAATTTTGGACACTTTACTGCCACTATGAGTTCTTGGTGATACCGTTCGGACTAACGAATGCCCCAGTGATTTTCATGGATTTGATGAACGAGTTTTCGGGCAGTACATAGACCAGTTTATCATTGTTTTCATCGATGACATCCTGGTCTATCGAGGAGCTTATAGGAGCACAGACAACATTTGCAGATGGCTTTGCAGACTTTGAGAGAGCACAGATTGTATGCAAAGTTCAACAAGTGCGAGTTTTTTCTTGAGCAGTTGGCATTTTTGGGGGATATCATTTCTAGAGATAGGATTTCAGTCGACCCATCGAAGGTGGAGGCAGTTCAGAACTAGGGGATCCCAAAGAATGCAGCGGAGATTTGCAGTTTCTTGGGTTTAGCAGGATATTACGGCAAGTTCATCAAGGGCTTCTTTTCGATTGCAGTTGTCAAGCCCAGTGCGCTAATCTCAGATTAAATACTCGTTTAATCCAAATAATACGGAAGCATTCAAATCATGGGCTATAATTTTTCGAATTTGGGTCTGATCCAAAATATCATTCAAAATATTTTATAATCAAAATAAAGAGTTTAACTTAAAACTCAACAACACAACAGGTAATTAACAAGTAGTCTATCAAGTACAGATCCCCAAACATAAATCAATGAACAGGACATCCCCTGGCTCAATATATCAATGCATAGTTATAACTAGGACTCAATCAGAATGGGGATCAACCAGCTGAAGCTCCACTCTGTCCAGCATGGTTACCTGAAGAACCTGAAAAGGCCAACCAAGACCCAAGCAGCCCAAAAACAGGGCAAAGAAAATGGGGTCAAAACCGCAGTACGAAGAGCACAATAAGAAACAGTCATATCAGACATGCAATATTTCAAACGTGCAATGCATGAGGGCTACCAAGAATCATCAGTAAGAAAAGCACAATGACTCAGCTGTGCAGATATCTGTTAGAGTAGATGCCCAACTAGCCAACTTATGGCGTGTGGGTTTTATAGACTCTTGTACAAACAGTCTTTATATATGATATTCGCATTTACTTATATGGAATTCTTTACTTTCATTATGTGTGTAATGATTTACAATTGCGTTGAGTAAAGACCTAGAATGCACTAAAGCGTATGTTAGATGTGATAGTGGGTATGACGGCTATCATGAAACACATCTAATAGTCGCTGTGTATTCTGAACATGTTCCTAGTCGATTGGGTCGTCAAAATGAGGATAAGGCCGCCCGAGTTCGAGACTAGTATCTGCGATGCGATGTACCATGTTTCATTGGTAGGGAACATTGTGATGTTCTGAGCATGCAGATAGATAGTGACCTGGTGATCTCTCGAAGATTGATTTGAGATCTGGCTACCATCAGTTTAGAGTTAGAGAGGAGGACGTGTCCAAGACTGAATTTTGGACACTTTACTGCCACTATGAGTTCTTGGTGATACCGTTCGGACTAACGAATGCCCCAGTGATTTTCATGGATTTGATGAACGAGTTTTCGGGCAGTACATAGACCAGTTTATCATTGTTTTCATCGATGACATCCTGGTCTATCGAGGAGCTTATAGGAGCACAGACAACATTTGCAGATGGCTTTGCAGACTTTGAGAGAGCACAGATTGTATGCAAAGTTCAGCAAGTGCGAGTTTTTGCTTGAGCAGTTGGCATTTTTGGGGGATATCATTTCTAGAGATGGGATTTCAGTCGACCCATCGAAGGTGGAGGCAGTTCAGAACTAGGGGATCCCAAAGAATGCAGCGGAGATTTGCAGTTTCTTGGGTTTAGCAGGATATTACCGCAAGTTCATCAAGGGCTTCTTTTCGATTGCAGTTGTCAAGCCCAGTGCGCTAATCTCAGATTAAATACTCGTTTAATCCAAATAATACGGAAGCATTCAAATCATTGGCTATAATTTTTCGAATTTGGGTCTGATCCAAAATATCATTCAAAATATTTTATAATCAAAATAAAGAGTTTAACTTAAAACTCAACAACACAACAGGTAATTAACAAGTAGTCTATCAAGTACAGATCCCCAAACATAAATCAATGAACAGGACATCCCCTGGCTCAATATATCAATGCATAGTTATAACTAGGACTCAATCAGAATGGGGATCAACCAGCTGAAGCTCCACTCTGTCCAGCATGGTTACCTGAAGAACCTGAAAAGGCCAACCAAGACCCAAGCAGCCCAAAAACAGGGCAAAGAAAATGGGGTCAAAACCGCAGTACGAAGAGCACAATAAGAAACAGTCATATCAGACATGCAATATTTCAAACGTGCAATGCATGAGGGCTACCAAGAATCATCAGTAAGAAAAGCACAACGACTCAGCTGTGCAGATATCATCATCCTCCTGCGATCTTCAGGTGCGACGACTCAGTCGACCATCACAGGGTAGTGGTATTCAGGCACGACGACTCAGCCGGCCGATCACAATGCACAAAAAAATTCAGCTCACAAGGGAATCGGGCTCAATATGTATGCGTGAATGCACAACAGACTCATGCTTAATTCAATGCATATAATTCACATGCATCACAACAGATTAGAGCAAATAATCAACACACTGAACACAACAATTCAACACGAGAGAAATATCCCAAAGCTGATATTAAAGCTGCTACATCTAGCTCAATTCGTACCTCAAATCTCAATTCTACCTCGACAGATCACACAGGACGCAGCTTCAACAGCCTGCTCAAATCTGCTTCTCACCAGCTTCTCAAAAATTCAAACGGGAAATGCCTGCAGGCCTAAATCAGTCAAGATATCTATAAATCAGCTTACACCAAAGCTCATGCAGCATACAACTTAAAGCCGCGTAGCTTAAAAAACTACCTCAACTCAACAGAGCACTGCCAGTTCTAAATAGAAGCTTAAAATGAGAAGAAGTCGCTTACTCGAAAGCTCTTCAGAAAAAGAAGAACCACTTGACAGAAATCGCGAAGTTATAGAACTCTGCAACTACTTCCCGCTCCTTCAACTCGTAGATTCAAATCTCCAAACTGGTATCAATCCAATGCCCTAAGGAAGACGATCTCAGCGCCACCAATCTTGCTCCAAACAAGCGGCGTAAATCGACGGCAATCGACGGAGGAAAGGTTCGAAAGTACTAATCGAGGGTTCTCGGGGAACAAGATAAGAAAATATCGGGTTCAAAAAATACTCTAAGTGTAATCTACACTTACATTATAATCCCCAATTCAAAGCTACAGTGAAAGTCAATCACCAACAAACTCAGACCTCAGCGCTATTCAGATCTCAGCGCTACCCAGATCTGGCTCCACTATCGTTGATCTAACTTAGTTACGCTATTCTAGCGCACCAACATCAAACGATGTCGCGCTACTAATCAAAACGACGTAGTAGGGGTTCCTGCTCACTAACACTAAATGACGTCGCGTTGAATCCAGATCTGAGACAGATCTCACGCACTCAAACCCGCTAACGCTCGACCAGATCTGAACAACTCTGAACCGCATCGTTCTACACCAACTCCCGAATCGGACCGGTCCACCCAGTACCGTTGGCAAACACTTGACTTCCTCAATAAAACAACGTGCGCATCTGCTCACTCTCACCGAACTGATTTCACTACTCAAATCTGAATAACACCAAACGACACTGTATTACTTATACTCAAAACGACATCGTTTTACTTATAATTCAAAGCCAATTACTCAAACACACGAAGACTATCTAAAATCTGATTCTCGCTAACACTCACGCGGGAATCCTAATATCTTACCTTCTCCAAGCCACCTGATAGCGATCAACAACTCAAATCTGATCTGTTCTACACCAAATCTGAAAATTCGAAAATCACCAACGGCAAAACTAAATCCTTCAAATCTGAAAACCCGATGGTTAACTACTCAATTAGCTAATCCTAGCCCAAATCTTATTAACTAATTAACCACCAATTAACAAATTTCTAGTCCTCATAGCAGTGCCCTTGACAGCCCTGACCAAGAGAATGCGAAGTATGTGTGGAGTCATGAGTGTCAGATGAGCTTCGATCAGCTGAAGGAGGCTCTCACTTCAGCGCCAGTTTTAGCGATGCCAGTGGATCATGAGGAGTTTGTGGTGTATACAGATGCTTCCCTGAGAGGTTTAGGTGCAGTTCTGATGCAGGGTGGCAAGGTTATTGCATATGCGTCGAGACAGTTGAAGAGTTATGAGCATAATTATCCAACGCATGATCTGGATCTTGCAGAAGTAGTGTTCACACTGAATATTTGGAGACACTACTTGTACGGCGAGAAGTGTCAGATTTTCATCGACCATAAGAGCCTCAAGTACTTCTTCACCCACAAGGATCTGAATATGAGGCAGCGCAGATGGCTGGAGTTGGTGAAGGATTATGATTGTGACATTAGCTACCATCCGGGTAAAGCTAATGTGGTGGTAGACGCTTTGAGCCGGAAGACTTCAGTGGTGGCATGCAGTCGAGAGGCCACTACAGGCTGAGTTTCAGAGATTTGGGCTGGAGTTCTATTCAGGAGGCTGTGCATCGAGTTTAGCCGCTCTTACAGTTCAGCCGACTCTTCGAGATCGGACTAGAGATGGGCAGGCCACTGACGAGCAGTTACAGCAATGGAGAAAGCGAGATGAGGTTAGAGGATGAGTGTTGTATACAGTTGAGGATGGGATCGTGCGTTTTAGAGGTCGTATATGGGTACCGAGTACTGGAAAGCTGAGAGCTGAGATTTTGGCAGAGGCTCATGCATCGACGTACTCCATCCACCTAGGGAGTATGAAGATGTACAGTGATTTACAGACGCTGTATTGGTGGCCGGGGATGAAGAAGGATATTGAGAGATTTGTATCTGAGTGCTTGACCTGTCAGCAGGTCAAGGCAGAGCATCAGCAATCGGTAGGGTTGCTTCAGCCACTCCCTATTCCTGAGTGGAAGTGGGAACACATCACGATGGATTTCATAGTCGGATTACCCAGGAGTCCTAGAGTTTACACGGTGATATGGATGATTATGGACAGACTCACAAAGTCAGTGTATTTCTTACCGATGAAGATCACTTTCACCTTGACGAGTACACAGAGCTTTACATCAGAGAGATTGTCAGGCTGCATGGCATACCAGTCTCATTGTGTCAGATCGAGACACTAGGTTTACTTCTGCGTTTTGGAGGAGCTTGCACGCAGCGTTGGTGTAACGCCCCAAAATCCCAAAGAACCAGAAATTGCTTAGCCTTTCTTTCCAAGGGATGTTTCGAGTTTTTGAGCATTCAGATTCTTTCTCTTTTTTTTCAGATTGGAGCAACAGCCAGAGGTTCTTGGAGGGATTTCGCCCAAGCACAAATTTGTTAGAATCCAGACCTTGTTTCCTTTCGAAATAAAATGAGATACTTTAAAAAAAAAAAACGGGAGCTCTATTTTAAATGTTGTATCATATTTACAAATCAAAATAGTAGTGGGGAGTTTTAATAAAATCTTTTGAGAAAGGACAAGGAGTTGGCACGGCAGCCATGCCTACTCAAGTATTTCTACCTACTACTTAATCATTCTCCCTTGTATATAAGGATTTACGTGAGCCTCTGGATTCATTTTTGGTTGCACTTAAAACTTTTAGTTTCTCTAAAGTTGAGTAGCTTTTCCTGTGTGCTTGTGGAGACTTCCAACCGTGATCATCTGCATGTTGCGATCTTCATTTCAGGAAAGTAAATATGATTCTTGCTGTATTGAGAAAACATATATTGCTTCATTGTTTTCTTTAAGTGCTTTCCTGTTCAGTTTCAGTTTAGCTTTCATTAATGTTTGAGTTGAGCTATGGATTCACTGCTTTGATTCTGTAGTTTTGAGGAAACTCACCAGAACGTTTAACCAGCAATGGTGTTTTTAAAAAATATACTGAGTTGTCAGATTCCAGGTAAGAAGCCAAGAGAAGTCCTCGTTTTCCTAAGTACTATGAAGACTCTGGACATTGAATTTAAACGAATAGGCAACGCTGGTTAGATCGGAAGCAAGTTCTGGTTGGATAAGCGAAGCCATTTTGTTTAGAATCTGTCTGAGTCGAAGAAGTATTTCGTTTTCCTAGCCAAGTGTTTCTACTCGTACTTGTCTTTAACCAAATCTGTTGTTGAGTTTCTCACAGCTGAGTAATCTGCCAAAATCTGAAACACTTGCTATAAGCTCCTATTATCGTTTTCGCATTAAGATCTGTCTTTCTTGGTCAAATCTGTTTGGTTTCCTAAGAACCAAGATCTTTTTCTACTATTCATAAGCCTTGTTCCTTACCCAAAGCTGTTGCTCACATCTGTATGCCTATACCGCACCTAAGATCTGTTTAGATAACCAAAAGGTGACCTTTGCGCAAGACATCTGTTTCCAATGAGATCTGTTTTCTAGTGAGATCTGTTTTCCAGTGAGATCTGTTTTCTAGTGAGATTTGTTTTCCAGTGAGATCTCGTAACGCCCAAAAAATCCGTAAGTCCACATATTATTCATTTTCTTTCCCAAAGGGGATAGATTGTTATTGTTCAGCATCTTCAGCACTTCAATTTGCATCTGTGCTGATTTTGAGATTCGATTTAGAACGCGGTTCACGGAGTATTCCGGAAGGGATTAACCCGAGCACGATTCGAGTTTTAAAAAGGGCTTTAAATAGTTAATTCAAAGTGTTAATTTAAATTGTTCTTTTTAAAGAAAATGTTTAAGATTAAAATATCTCTTTTAAAATAAAAAGAAATGGGCGACAGCTTTTCAAACCAAATGATTTCAAACACCATCATTTCTTTACTGTGTACGTTCTTTCGCCCATACTTCAATAATTGAGCTCTTTTAAATGGGTAAAACCCTCAGCATTGAGTAGCCAGACGTAACTTTTTCTACAACTTTTCTAAGAAGCTTCAAAGTGCTCGTGGGAAGTTCCAACCAGGGTGTCTGTTCACGCCGTTGTTAATCTCAGGCAAGCTAGTTCCGTCCTTTGACGTGCCCATTATAGTATAATATTGTTCCTTTCAGTTTGAATGCTTGCCTGTGTAGTTATGGTTTCCGTTTAACTGACCTGGTTTTTCAAAAAAGGGGTTTTGTAAAATTATGGGTTCGCAGATAGTGCTCTGTTCTTTCAAAATGACAGAAAAGTTCAGTTTATAGAAATATTTGAGTTTACAGAGCTGTTGTTGTTTCTTTCAAAACTACTGGGATGTACAAGATAGCTTCAGTAGAGTTCAAGTAAGATCTAGCAAGTACAGGGTGCTGGATGGTTTGGATTGAGGTTCTGAGGTGACGAGCAGAGCCAATTCACTCGAACTTCTCCAACCTGGTGTCAGTACTTCGTCTTAATCTAGTTTGCATTGAAGTTCTTTCCTGATGTATGGTAACGTCTGGACTCGATACCATGTAATCGGGGATGCTGGTTGAATCAGGACTTGTTTCTGGTTTGATAGGCAGCCCTGGTAGCGTGGAAATTGTTCGGATGATACAACATTAGTTTCTTAGTCAGATGTCTGTTTTCAGCGTTAGCTACCAGCTTTCATGTAGACATATGAAATTCGCAATTCGTATTTGAGTTCAACGTATGTTCATTCTTCTTTATGGTGAAAGGTAACAACTGAATTTGACTCCATGTAATCGGAGATGCTAGTTGAATCAGAAACTAAATCTGGTTTGATAGGCTACTGGTATCGTAGATGTCGTTCAGCTGTTGCAAGCACCAAGTTCCAATTCAGACCTTATTCCCAGTTATCTGATTTTCTTCGTTAAGTTGACCCACTGTAATACTTCGTTTGATTTTGTTGACATCTGTTTTGCGTCAACAGTACTATCGCTTAGCAACGTCTGAATTCCCAAACAGTAGTAACATGTGAACAGTAGGCATTCGTTCCCATGACAGCGATAGTGTTTCCTATAACCATAAATTTGTTTTCTTCGCGAAGTCTGTTTCATAAGTGAAATATGTTTCATTCGTGAAATCTGTTTCATTCGCGAAATATGTTTTCTTCGCGAAGTCTGTTTTTCAGAGAGATCTGTTTCTTGTGAAGGATCTGTTTTTCCCGAGAAGTCTGTTTTTCAAGAGAGATCTGTTTCTTGTGAGAGATCTGTTTCTCGATGTTTTCCCGTGAAGTCTGTTTTTCTCGAGAGATCTGTTTCGTGTGAGAGATCTGTTTCTCGATGTTTTCCCGAGAAGTCTGTTTTTCTCGAGAGATCTGTTCTTCCAGAGAGATCTGATTTCCTATTACTAAGCTTATGTTATGTCTCTGAGTTGAATCCAGCTTAGTCCATTCTGGACGAATTCCTTAATTCTAATCTTAATTCTTTTCTTTTAAAGGTATAATACGATTCCGTTTCCGATTATATCAGATCTTATGTCATTGTTCCTCAGATTAGTGTTCGGCTATATGTTCTTCATTCCTATAGCCTGCGTTGTTCTAAGTTTCTTAGTTTGAGTTCCGCTGTACGCCCAGTAAGCTTTTAAATTTAAAAAATAGTTTTAAAGTAGCGAACCATGGTTGTTTTCTACGAGATGATTCAGATCCAAGAAAAAGCAGTTTAAAGAGCATATTTTTTTTACCAGTAAAATATTCAGATTCTAAGAATTATGGCAAAGATAACAGACGGTCGATATGGGAAAGGTGAGCAGCTGACTGAGTGTCAGATGCCCTTTCATATGGGAAAGGTGAGCAACTGACACTGTGTCAGATGCCCTTTCATATGAGTAAGGTGAGCAGTTGTCCGGATGGAGATTGCCCCTTCATATTGAGCTATATGCTACATACTGAATTCAGTAGTCATGTGATTAAGTGCAAAAATGGCCTAATGTAGAATTTCCGAGCCATAAGTCATGAATTAAGAAACTAGTGATGGGATCTGATTTTCTTCCATAGTTAATGTTTACGAAAGAGCTTATGTTTAAAATGTTGCTGTGCTTTTATGCATGCCCAGTTTATGTTTAAAATGCTTTTAAGTGCATTTAACAAGATCAGTATTGTTATCTCAGTTTTCCAGCTTCCAGTTCCAGCTTATTCATTTGTTCGGTTTTGGAACATATCTGTTTGCAGCTTTCAACTTTCAATTATAGTTATTTTTTGCCTGTGCCGTATGCCTTTGTTGTTACCATATGCATGCCCAGTTTATGTTTAAAATGCTTTTAAGTGCATTTAACAAGATCAGTATTGTTATCTCAGTTTTCCAGCTTCCAGTTCCAGCTTATTCATTTGTTCGGTTTTGGAACATATCTGTTTGCAGCTTTCAACTTTCAATTAAAGCTATTTTCATGCCTGTACTGTGTGTATTTGTTATTCAAGAATTACTTGCTGAGCCCCTAGGCTCACTAGCTTCCA
>KV006436.1:4597-20007 GCA_001598015.1 Dorcoceras hygrometricum
AAGAAAAACCAGCAGTTGCACTAAGGAAGCTCCTGCTGCTGGTTTCCACGTGCATAACAGCACTCGCCACGCGTCACTCCCTTGCTAAACCTTGCAATAACGCGCGCCTACTACCAGCAGCAGCTCTCTCTATTACAACGCAACTGCTGATACCACTAGTCAACACTCAAAACGTTGACTAACACGTGTCGCCTCTACGCTCCATCTCGCGCTAAATACAACGCCAACCAGCAGCGACCATGCAGTCACTCCCTCGCTAAACCTTGCAATAACGCGCGCCTACTACCAGCAGCAGCTCTCTCTATTACAACGCAACTGCTGATACCACTAGTCAACACTCAAAACGTTGACTAACACGTGTCGCCTCTACGCTCCATCTCGCGCTAAATACAACGCCAACCAGCAGCGACCATGCACACAACTAAAACCAGCAGGTAACCCTGCGTTACGCTTTCGTCACTCCTACGTCACCCTACCGAGGCAAAACTACTAGCAGGTAGCTACAGTGACGTTGACCCGCGTTGACTTCACCAAAAATTCGCTGCGACTAAATTTTCAAAATTAACGCAACGTCCGAAATCAGCAGGAACCTCAAAATTCACGTGATTAATCCCAAATCAAATCAATTAATCACTAATCAAATTTCACAATCCACATCAGATCCCACCGAAATCTGAAGACCAACGCTAATCAAATCTGAGTCTTCCCGCTAAGCCAAAACGCTGTCGTTCCAACTAATCCAAACGACGTAGTATAGCTACTCGCTATAGAAAACACACTGGCTCACATCTAGACGCCTGCGATACCAGATCTCATCACCACAACTGAGCGCGATCACCCAGCGCTGACCAACACTCACATCTGATCAGTTCCCGTGGAAATTCTCCAACTCTCAATATCTGTTTCAAGGACATACGGACCCAATAACTAAGCCAAGCATACAAACTCAAAGCTGGCTCATCCCAGATCTGTTCAAACCAAATATGGTCTATGTTAAACCCGATTAATTAACTCAATTAATCTTTCTAAACTTTCGGATCTCACAGCGGAGGCGACGGGGAGCGATTTTCTTCCTTCTCTTGGCTTTGATGTGGCTCGAAAATTTGAGTGTGCATGGGGAGGAAAGTGGCGGCTGAATGGTGAGAAAATATGAAGAATTTTGTGTGTTTTTAGCCCTAGGAACTTAGGTGTAGGTGATTGTATATTTGGGTATTAATTTAGGCACGTCGGACATTAACTAAGATACTAAATTTTCCTAAGCCCAACTTATTCACTCACCCTCACATAAACTTATTTCATATAATAACTTAGGATAAGTAAACTTAAACTTTGGTACAATTAATATAATTTAATGATTGCCTTTTCCCGAAAAATCGCTTTCGTGACAAAAACGCTCGAAAATCATTTTTTTTCTGGTAACCAAAATTTTTAAAATTTATCATTATATTTTTATCTTGTGAACTTTTTAAATTAAATTTTGGGATAATTTAAGGTCACCTCTATCATCCCCGATGACCCTTCCGCGACTCGCTACCGAATATTCACGTGAAATCGCAAAAACCTCAAGAAATGCAATTACAGCTCAAAATAAATAATCATTAATATTTTAAAACCTCAACTGTAATTTAAATTAATTAAAATATTTTATTTTATGCATGTAGTTTGTGTGATCGGATATTGGACACTACACGGCACACTTGTTTTGGAATTATAAATGATTGGCTACTGAAAAGAAGATGCACTTGTTGTTTTGAGTTGTACTTTTTAAATTTGATAAACCTTTTCAACTACGCAGTCATGTACCTACTCAATCTCGGAATTCCTTTTATTTTGCCGTGTGATCGGTTAATTAACGTACCCTTTTAGATCATGCATGTCAAAGACATATTCGAAAGCTGAAAATAAGATATAACATTGGATGCATGAAAAATTATCGAGAAATAAAATAATCATTTTTATTGTTTTGGTGGTCGGTTATTTAGAACCGAGCCGGGGCGCCCGTTTCACCATGAGGCTAAAGCCTAACCCTTTTTCAAGATTTTCTCCTTCATTCATTGCGTCGTCTTCTTCCCTAATGTCCTCCATGTCTTCGGTTTTGAATCAACACAAATGCCTAAACCTATCGGAACGATGCTCAATTATCACCAGCAGGTTTCTCTCTTCTATCCCACGAAGGTTTTCGCCAGTTGTCGCCAGCGACCGGTTCTTCCTTAGCCACCGGGATCCCAGTTCAGCATTATCTGTCAGATGCGCCAGAAGTTTGTTGAAGTCTCACCCGCATTCTACGCTTCCCGAAGGGCGCAAGCATTCAGAAATTTCAAGTCTACGTCATTTTATGCCAAAAGCTACTGCAGCTGTCGTCGATGTTGGCGCTTCCGATCCTCAGCTTGAGTATGTAAAAGAAGTCTATTTCTACGTGATTTGGCTTAATTTAGACGCTGAAATCAATGAAGTTGATCTTTGACATTAGTATGATTTTAGTCGCCCTCGCCCTGTGAAATGAGGACTGCTGAAAATGCAAAAAAACAAGTAATTTTTGTTTTAACAAGTTATGAATTTCCAAGGCTGCAGCTAGCGTTTCGTTCTAAGATACAATCTTGCGTATAATAATTTTGATTGACCTGTTCATAATGAAAGGCTATTAAATTCCAACCTCAGATGAAGATTATTTATTTCCCCTCCCCTGGATCGAATTAACTGATGAAGGAAAAAAATTTGAAAACAGAAAGAGAAGGATGTGGACAGCTAAATAATGGTTTGAAACCTTGTCTAGGGTTGGTGCATTTTACAGCTTATCAATAGAATCCGTGTGCATTGGCTAGTGCTTGTGCCTGTCATTTGTACAGTTTCTAAGTGGCCATATTTCTATGCAATTTATTTTCGAAAATTTTCACGAGTTTGGTGATGACATGTAATAGATATAACGACACTTACAGCATTTGGTTTATCTAGGTTCCTTTAGCTGACATGTCATAGATATAACGGCACTTACAGCATTTGGTTTATCTATGTTCTTTTAGCTCTGAAACTGTCTCTGATGTTCTTCGAAGAGCTCGCATATACCATGAAACTTATGGATGTCAAATGAATGTCAATGATATGGAAATTGTCTTATCTATCATGAAGAAAGCTGGATATGGTGAAATTGTGGAGGACCCTGAGAGTGCAGAGATAATTTTTATAAATACTTGCGCGATCAGGGATAATGCAGAACAAAAGGTGTGGCAGAGACTTAATTACTTTTGGTTTCTTAAAAGGCACTGGAAGAATAATGTTGCTATTGGGAGGTCAGAGTCCGTGCGCCCTCCAAAGGTGGTTGTGCTAGGATGTATGGCTGAAAGGTTGAAGGATAAAATATTGGATGCTGATAAGATGGTTGATGTTGTCTGCGGGCCTGATGCTTATCGGGACTTGCCACGTCTGTTAGAGGAGGTTGACTCAGGCCAGAAAGGAATAAACACTCTTCTTTCACTAGAAGAAACATATGCTGATATCACTCCTGTGCGTATATCAAAGAATGCGATAAGTGCATTTGTCTCGATAATGAGGGGTTGCAATAATATGTGCTCATTTTGTATTGTTCCTTTCACCAGAGGCAGAGAGCGATCACGCCCTGTGGAGTCAATTGTTAGAGAGGTCTCAGAGCTTTGGAAGGAAGGTGTGAAAGAAGTAACACTTCTTGGGCAAAACGTGAATAGTTATAATGACACATCTGCTGTGGAAGAGGTTGAATCTGGGATCAACTGGAAGTACAGTGATGGATTTTCTAGCACAAGCAAAGTCAAGAATATGGGTTTGCGTTTTGCTGACCTCCTAGAAAGACTTGCAGTAGAATTTCCTGAGATGCGATTCAGATTCACTTCGCCCCACCCCAAAGATTTTCCTGATGAGTTGTTATCTGTTATGCGAGACAGATATAATATCTGCAAAAGCATCCATTTGCCTGCTCAATCTGGGAGCAGTACTGTATTAGAGAGGATGCGGAGAGGATATACCCGTGAAGCATACATTGATCTCGTAAAAAAGATACGCAACAAAATTCCTGATATGGGGATAAGCAGTGATTTCATATGCGGTAAGTTTTATTATGATTGCATTCATTTTTCTCAATCCCTTCTCTGCTTTGTGAAGGATTTACCGAATACTAATAAATTAGTTGCCCTAGACTTAATGATCTGATTGTCCTGCACATTTTGGAAACTTGCGCTAAAACTTAATCTTTACTTATTTATGGAGATGCCATAACTCATTTTAGTCAAGATGAGCTTCGTTATTCCCATTTCAAGTTTTTCCTCTTTTTAAGAATCCATTTTTGTCTGACTTACCAGTCTTTGTTCTATATTGTTTACGTTAGCGTACTAAAGTTAGCAGTACATGTCTATTTGCTTTGCACATCATTTATATATTTGTTTCTAGCCTATTTACTTTCTTTCAGTCTACTTGGTTCACCTGTCGTGGTTAAAACATGTTCTTATTATTGCTTTGGCCTTTTCCGCTTTAATACCCTATTGCTTCTGCCACTGCATCTCTCACTATGTGCCAGTCCTTCTGTCCTACTTATTTTACTTCATTTTTGAGTTGATTTCGAGCTTACATGTTTTTAAATTATTGCTGGTCTCCCTAGATTTTGAAGGTTGCTCTAAGTTTGGATGTGGAATATGTTCTTATTTTCCTGCTTGAATGTCCTACTGCTGCTACTTCTGTATCTCTCAAATACTATAATTCTAATGCGCCATTTCATCTTTCCTATTTATTTTATGTTATTTTAGAGCTTGTTTCATACTGACTTGTCATTTGAATTACCACTGGTTACCCTTAAAATTCAAAGGTTGCATCTGAGTTTGGATATGTCCTAATGAATAACCCCCTCGTTTAATCTAGAAACTTTTCTGTGGATTTTTATTTCACCATCACTTGTTACACAATCATAATAAAGTTGAATACTTTTGTTTGTCGGCATTAAGTGCTTCGATAAATTTCCTGATTAATTCAAACTATAAGAGACTGGCATTTTTTGTTAATCCCATATGCTTGCTGTGTACCTAGGATAATACACTCAAATAAGGTTGCCTTAGCCTGATGTGATTTGCTGTCCCCCTGTCCCCTGCCGCCAAGCTCTTTCTCAAAATTTACAAGGACTGCCCATTTTTCATGTTGACGTGCCTGCTTCCTCGAAAATACATGAAGCTGTGTTGTTTACTTTGTTACAACTAGGAACGAAGTGAGGGTAACACAAAAGTCGCCGTCTTGATTGTTGCCGTAACTTCTGAAACATATGCTCAGTATGCTTATGATGATATTACAGGTTTCTGTGGGGAAACTGAGGAGGATCACCAAGATACTCTAAGCTTAGTTCGTACAGTTGTCTATGACATGGCATACATGTTTGCTTACAGCATGAGGGAAAAGACCCATGCCCACAGGAACTATGTTGATGATATTCCTGATGCTGTTAAGCAGAGGAGGCTAGCTGAACTCATTGATGCTTTCCGAGAGAGCACAGGTAAACACTACGACTCTAAGGTAGGATCCATCCAACTTGTGTTAGTTGAAGGGACCAACAAGAGAGCGCCTGGTGCAGAGCTCATTGGCAAAAGTGATAGAGGTCATCGAGTATCATTTTCTATTATCCCAATCCCAGATAGGGTCGAGAATGATGGGAAGCGAAATCCAAAAGTTGGTGACTTCGTGAAAGTTCGTATTATAAAATCTACAAGAGCATCTCTTCACGGAGAGGCACTTGCAATCATTAGATTAAGCTCATTTTATGTCAGCACACATGAAGAATCTGTTGCCTGTGCTGGCACAAATTGAACCTTGGTAAGAATTTTGTAACTTTCTTCTATCAAGTGATTCTCAGGGATAGTCCTCTTTAAAGTTATGTGGACAATCATTCTTACGGAATTTCAGATGGCATAAACCCTCTCCCACTTTCACGTATCCAGCATTGGTTACATTTTTCTGTATACTAGTAACCGTAGCACACTTATTGCTTGTGCGTATATCGGTACATATGATTCTATATAGATCAAATTATATTTATACATTTTATATATTTTAAAAATTTTAATTTAACTTTTAAAATCCCAAATTAAATTTATGTTAAAGTATTGGTAGTTTTTAAGTATGGTTTTTAAGTTAGTGTTTATTAATTATTTCCAACTTTCCATGAAATATAGAGGACGACTATAAAATTATGAAAATGGATTCAATAAGAGGTAATTATCTATAGAGTTTCTTGGTTCATGACTAGTATATATATTAAGGCCTGGCTGAATACACAAGATTAGAGATAAAAAATACTTGAATAAACTAAAATTTTTATATAATTTAAAAACACAATAGTTTTGAAAGTATGGATATATTAGTAAAAGGAGAAAATTAAGAAGTAAGTTTAGCATTTAATACCGTTCTTGGCATAACACATATTCATAGTTTTAGCATTTATACTGATCTTATTAAAAATTCTACAAGGAAAAGATCTTTTATCGTGGTATTTAGTTACATAAATTCGTTGTTTTTATCATTCTATACCTTTTTTAACATAGTAGCTTTATTATGTACCACATCAAAATTGTTTACCGAAATATGTACTTTAAATTATATGTCTTATTATAATTTTAATCCTATATATGAAATTGGATTCTAGTAACTTTTCTTTATATTTTGCATAATTTCAATCTTTTAAATATGAAATGTTGATACGATACCAAATATAAACATATGAATACTATGGTCGTAAAATGTCTGTCCGATGTCGGAAAATTAATTGAAGTTAAAAAAACCGAAGATAGTGGAGTAAAACAGATATTTGCTAAGATTGGAGACATCAGAAGAAGACAATATATAATTCGTCACTTAATAACAATATAAGTAAACTACTATTACGGATACATGCAATATATTCCTTTATCCAGGTCAAGTTACTTTCAATTTCCTAGTTTAAAGTCATGGCCATTTTTCGGATAATTCTATGCTCCTCCGGGTGCGGGGCACCTCCTAGTTCCATAAGATGACACATGTGTTACTAATCATTATCATATTTTGATGCCCCCCTTAATCACCTCGGGACCCGAGGACCGAGCATTTCACCATCGACACTACCTGCATCGTCTAAGGCGAGAGTAATCCAAGAGCACGCACGCAGCTCGGGAGTACTGGCCGAGGCCTTGAGACCTCCTCGGGAGTCACACCTCGGGAGGCACCCAAGCATTTACGCCATGGAGAGGAGCTAGGGGACCGACGAAGCAATTTGAGCTCGGGATACTTCCCGAGGACCCCGACCCGACGTGCTGAAAAATCCTCTCTGGACACGTCTTTCCTTCTTTGGAAGATCCAGATACGATACTTGTTTCCTTCATTAGAGAGTCCGAGGACGATACGACTTTCCTTATTTGCATAACAAAATCCCCGGGAATCACGGAGAAGATCTCGTCCGCCCGAGATATTCGCACTTCTCCAACGACTTAGCCCCTCTATAAATACCCCCAGGTTTGCTCTATCAGATTCATTCACTCCTTCTTGCACACTCTCGCACACAGTCATATTTGCTCTCATTTGCTCTCGCGCGCACGACTGACTTAAGCATCGGAGGGGCTTCGCCGGACACACTTCCGGCGCCCTCTGACGAGTGTTCGTTGGTTGCAGGTATACTCACATACTCTCCAGTTGCCGACGCCCGACGTGACCGAGGTCCTCGACGTGGTGATAGCTCGTCGGCTGAACTATTTGGTTACATCAATTGGCGCCGTCTGTGGGAAATCGTAGAAGAAGATATAAGATGCCATCGAAGAGGACTAGAGCTCAGCGTAGTGGGAAAACAGTAACACAGAGAGTACCACTCAGGGGTCGGAGAATCCCACTCTTACCCCCGTCCAGATAGCTGAGTTGGTAGCCACCACTGTGGCGCAAATATTGGCAAGTCAACCTGCGCCACAGCCGCAACCTAATATCGACCAGCGAGCCGAGGAGATGAGGAGGATGCGTGAGGAATTGGAGAATCAGCAAGCCGAAGAGATGAGGAGGATGCGTGAGGAATTAGAGAATCTGAAGAAGGAAAGGAGCTCGGCGCCTCCTCCCCGATCTGCTCGGGAGGTGCCCTTCTCCACTGAGGTGCTGGAGGCCGACCTGCCCCAACACTTCAAATATCCAAATGTGGGAGAATATGACGGGATGGGAGATCCCGAGGAGCATCTGTCCCGATTTGAGAACGCTACGCTTCTCCACCGATACTCTGACCCTATCAAGTGCAGGATCTTTCTCATCACTCTGGTCCGAGCTGCCCAGCAATGGTTCAATCTCCTGCCAGCGAGGAGTATAAAGTGTTTTCAGGATTTCAGTCAGGCATTTCTCCATCAGTTTGCTAGTAGCAAGAAGCAGCCTCTGACTACCTTGAATCTGTTTACTGTGAAGCAGAAGGAACATGAGACTCTTCGGGAATATATTCGGAGCTTCAATGGAACCATCATCGAGGTGCCATATGCGACGCCCGACCTCCTGATCGGGGCATTTACCCAGGGGTTGCGAGGGGGTGATTTCTTTAAGTCACTGGTCAAGAAGCCCCCGAAGACATTTGATGAGCTTCTGACCAAAGCAGAAAAGTATGTTAATGTGGAGGAGATTCAGTCCTCGAGAAAGAACGAACAGAGGCCGCCACCTCGGGCTGGTCGGGATGCTCGGGTGGAGAGACCCCAGCCAAGGCCGGTTAGACAGGAGCCCCCGTTGCTGTTGGGGGAGTTTACTGCTCGAACGCCTTTGAAAGTGAGCAAAGCTCGGGCTCTTGAGATTTGTGATGAGAGGAAGGTCGTCCAGCGTCCTCAGGGTAGTGATGGGGCCCCGAGGAACCCGAAGTCAGATAAATTTTGTGATTTTCATAGGGACTATGGTCACACTACTGCGGAATGCCGGATCTGGTATCAAGAGTTGGAGCGGATCATACAGAACAATCCCGACGTGCGCGCGGCGTTGTGGCTGACAAGCCACGTCGTTGGGAGAAGAGGCCTCGTCGGTAGGACGATAGGCAATTTAATGGCAAGGCTTCAGGTCAGGATAGAACACCTCGGGGGCAGGACCCGCAGCCTAACCAAGGAGAACGAAGAACACCTCAGCCCCGAGGATTCATTAATATGATCTTAGGAGGACCTACTGATGGGGACTCCAATAGGGCGAGGAAGACGAGACTTAGGCGAATGGAAGCTATGGAGGTCGGGAAAAGGCGCTCGGGACCCACCATCTCCTTCGGCTCCGAGGACATGCCTACGGATGTGGAATCACACAATGATGCGCTGGTTATCAGGGTTATGATTGCAAATTATGAGGTAGCCCGTATCTTTGTGGACTAAGGGAGTTCGGTCAACGTGCTCTTCAAGAGTGCCGTGGACCAGATGGATCTCGGGGAGTATCGCATGGAGCCTGTAAACACACCTCTGTATGGGTTCACTAGGGATTATCTACAGCCAGTGGGGGCTGTCCAACTGTCTATGTCGCTCGGGTCGGGTGCAGGTAGGAAGACCAAGGTAATAGAATTTACTGTGGTGGATACACCTTCTTCCTACAATGTTATTCTCGGGAGACCGGCCATGGCTGCGTTCTCGGCTGTGGCCTCGGCCCTACATCAGAAGATCAAATTCCCCGTAGGGGATTCAGTGGGGGAAGTCCTCGGGGATCGTAAGATGGCGAGAAAGTGTTATGTTGAGGAAGTGAGAGTGGAGCAGAAGCTTGCTAAATCCCGAGCTCAGGACCATCCTAGGGCTCGGGAAGACAGAGGTGTGAACTTGGTGGGAGAAGATTTTCAATTAACAACGGAGGACGAAGAAGAAGAGGTGGTCCTCGCTCCTTCTTCTGGGATTGTGAAAATTGCTAAGTCTCTTCCCGAGGAGGTGAGAGTGCAGTTGATCCAGTGTATGGAAAGGAACAGAGATGTGTTCGCCTGGTCCCCGTCCGATCTGAAGGGTGTCAGGCGCGAGGTTATGGAGCATCGGCTGAATGTCTCTTCGGACTCCCGACGAGTTATTCAGAAAAGGAGACACTTCGGACCCGAGAAGGATGCGGTGATCAGGAGTCAGGTCGAGGACCTGTTGCAGGCCGGGCATATCAGAGAGGTACATTTTCCTACTTGGTTATCTAATGTTGTGCTGGTACCTAAAGCGATAGGAAAATGGAGAATGTGTGTTGACTTCCGCGATCTGAACAAGGCTTGCCCCAAGGATTGTTATCCGCTCCCCAAAATTGATCAGCTCGTCGATTCCACCTCGAGTCAGGAGCTGCTTAGCTTTTTGGATGCTTATCAGGGATATCATCAGATACCACTGGCCGAGGAGGATCAGCGAAAGATCAGTTTCATTACTACTGACGGAACTTTCTGCTATGTTGTTATTCCCTTTGGGCTTAAGAGTGCAGGGGCCACTTATCAGAGACTGATGGATAAGGTGTTCAAGGAGTAGATCGAGAAAAGTGTCGAGGTGTATGTCGACGACATCTTGATAAAGTCACGCTAATCCCGAGAAGGTACGAGCTCTGGCGTCGATGTGTCCACCTCGGAATATTCAAGAAGTACAGAGGTTGACAGGGAAAATAGCCGCTCTCTCCCAATTCATTTCTAGGTCGGCTGACCGAAGCCTTCCTTTCTTCAAAATACTTCACCGAGCTAAGCAGTTCGAGTGGAATGAGCACAGTGAAAGGGCGTTTCAAGAGTTGAAAGAATATCTGAAGGGTCTGCCCGTTCTGAATAAACCCGAGCTCGGGGAGCCATTATTTGTTTATCTCGTCGTTACGCCACAAGCAGCAAGTTCAGTATTAGTTCGGGATGAAGGACAGGTACATCAGCCTGTGTATATCGTGAGCCATGCTCTGAAAGGCACCGAGCTAAACTATACTACTCAGGAGAAATTGGCTTTGGCTCTGGTTATCACAGCTCGGCGCCTCAGGCCGTATTTCTTATCCCATCCAATCACAGTATTTACCAACAGCGCGCTCGGGCAAATTATCTCTCATCCTGACGCTTCTGGAAGACTGGTTAAATGGGTTACCGAGCTCAGTGAGTATGACATTCAGTTCAAGCCTCGGGCAGCCATCAAAGCACAAGCCTTAACTGATTTTTTGGCGGAAACAGTATCTCTTGATCAGGAGGAGAGGTGGAAAGTATATGTCGATGGATCTTCGTGTTCCTCGGGAAGCGGCGTCGGGGTAGTTATGGTGTCCCCCTGGGGGGAGGAAACAAGCTTAGCAATCACTCTTGATTTCAGAGCCTCCAACAACGAAGCTGAATATGAGGCCTTGCTCGTCGGACTCCGAGCTGCAAAGAACATGGAGATAGCTCGGGTCCTACTGTATTCCGACTCTCAGTTGGTAATTCAACAGAGTAACGGTAAATTTGATATAAAGAACGAGAAGATGGTAAAATACGCGGAGGCGTTGAATAAACTGACCGAGGCTTTTCCGAGGTGGTTCTGAAGCAGGTACCTCGGGAGAACAACGAAAAAGCAGACAAACTTGTGAGGATGGCCAGCTCTCTCGCTCCATCCTCGGGTAAAGAGATACGAGGAAAAGAATTACTGTCACAGGTGTATCAGGTCGGGCAGAGTCAGGGAGGAGTGCCTGCCTCGGACTGGCGACATGATATCTTGGAATACATCTTGCGAAGAGTGGTGCCCGATGACCCGCGGCGTGCTCGGGAGCTCAAACATCGAGCACTATGCTTTTTTATCTTGGATGATAAATTGTATAAGAGGTCCTTCTCACGACCGCTGCTGAAGTGTCTGGGGCCCGACGAGGCTAAATATGTATTGAGGAAGATCCATGAGGGGTGTTGCGGCAACCACCTCGGTGCTACAGCTCTTGCTCGGAAAGCCGCCCTGGCAGGTTTCTTTTGGCCTACTATGCAACAGGATTCTAATGCGCTTGTCCGATCTTGTCAGGGCTGTCAGAAACATGCTAATCTTCAAAAGCAACCCGCCGAGCCCCTAAAAACTATCATCTCTTCTTGCCCATTTGATCAATGGGGCATGGATATATATTCGGGAGGTATACTTTCCTACTTGGTTATCTAATGTTGTGTTGGTACCTAAAGCTACAGGGAAATGGAGGATGTGCGTGGATTTCCGGGATCTAAACAAAGCTTGTCCTAAGGATTGTTATCCTCTCCCGAGGATCGATCAACTTGTCGACTCCACCTCGGGTCACGAGTTGCTCAGTTTTCTGGATGCTTATCAGGGTTATCACCAGATACCACTGGCCGAGGAGGATTAACGGAAGGTCAGTTTTATTACTGCGGATGGAACATTTTGCTATGTTGTTATGCCCTTCGGGCTTACAAATGCCGGGGCGACATATCAGCGATTAATGGACAAGGTGTTCAAGGAGCAGATCGGGGGAAACGTCGAAGTCTATGTCGACGATATCTTAATTAAGTCTCGGGAAGAGGCGTGCTTCATATCTGATGTGGAGGAAACTTTCCACACTCTGCGGAATTATCAAATCAAGCTTAACCCGAGCAAGTGCTTGTTCGGAGCTCGGACGGGAAAATTTCTCGGTTACATGGTTACTCGTCGGGGCATTGAGGCTAATCCCGAGAAGGTACGAGCTCTGGCGTCGATGTGTCCACCTCGGAATATTCAAGAAGTACAGAGGTTGACAGGGAAAATAGCCGCTCTCTCCCAATTCATTTCTAGGTCGGCTGACCGAAGCCTTCCTTTCTTCAAAATACTTCACCGAGCTAAGCAGTTCGAGTGGAATGAGCACAGTGAAAGGGCGTTTCAAGAGTTGAAAGAATATCTGAAGGGTCTGCCCGTTCTGAATAAACCCGAGCTCGGGGAGCCATTATTTGTTTATCTCGTCGTTACGCCACAAGCAGCAAGTTCAGTATTAGTTCGGGATGAAGGACAGGTACATCAGCCTATGTATATCGTGAGCCATGCTCTGAAAGGCACCGAGCTAAACTATACTACTCAGGAGAAATTGGCTTTGGCTCTGGTTATCACAGCTCGGCGCCTCAGGCCGTATTTCTTATCCCATCCAATCACAGTATTTACCAACAGCGCGCTCGGGCAAATTATCTCTCATCCTGACGCTTCTGGAAGACTGGTTAAATGGGTTACCGAGCTCAGTGAGTATGACATTCAGTTCAAGCCTCGGGCAGCCATCAAAGCACAAGCCTTAACTGATTTTTTGGCGGAAACAGTATCTCTTGATCAGGAGGAGAGGTGGAAAGTATATGTCGATGGATCTTCGTGTTCCTCGGGAAGCGGCGTCGGGGTAGTTATGGTGTCCCCCTGGGGGGAGGAAACAAGCTTAGCAATCACTCTTGATTTCAGAGCCTCCAACAACGAAGCTGAATATGAGGCCTTGCTCGTCGGACTCCGAGCTGCAAAGAACATGGAGATAGCTCGGGTCCTACTGTATTCCGACTCTCAGTTGGTAATTCAACAGAGTAACGGTAAATTTGATATAAAGAACGAGAAGATGGTAAAATACGCGGAGGCGTTGAATAAACTGACCGAGGCTTTTCCGAGGTGGTTCTGAAGCAGGTACCTCGGGAGAACAACGAAAAAGCAGACAAACTTGTGAGGATGGCCAGCTCTCTCGCTCCATCCTCGGGTAAAGAGATACGAGGAAAAGAATTACTGTCACAGGTGTATCAGGTCGGGCAGAGTCAGGGAGGAGTGCCTGCCTCGGACTGGCGACATGATATCTTGGAATACATCTTGCGAAGAGTGGTGCCCGATGACCCGCGGCGTGCTCGGGAGCTCAAACATCGAGCACTATGCTTTTTTATCTTGGATGATAAATTGTATAAGAGGTCCTTCTCACGACCGCTGCTGAAGTGTCTGGGGCCCGACGAGGCTAAATATGTATTGAGGAAGATCCATGAGGGGTGTTGCGGCAACCACCTCGGTGCTACAGCTCTTGCTCGGAAAGCCGCCCTGGCAGGTTTCTTTTGGCCTACTATGCAACAGGATTCTAATGCGCTTGTCCGATCTTGTCAGGGCTGTCAGAAACATGCTAATCTTCAAAAGCAACCCGCCGAGCCCCTAAAAACTATCATCTCTTCTTGCCCATTTGATCAATGGGGCATGGATATTGTGGGACCTTTCCCACCAGCCGGAGGACAGAGGAAGTTCTTGTTAGTGGCAGTAGATTACTTCTCTAAATGGGTGGAGGCCGAACCCTTAGCAAAAATAACTGAGGCCGAGGTGCTGAAGTTCCTGTGGAAAAACATCATTTGCCGTTTCGGGATACCTCGGCGACTTATCTCTGACAACGGAAGACAGTTCTGTGGAGCTAAGGTTCGGGCGTGGTGCCAGGAATTTAAAATTGAACAAGTCTTCACCTCGGTGGCTTATCCTCAAAGCAATGGATAGGTAGAGGTCACCAACCGAACTATCGTGCAAGCTCTTAAGTCACGACTGGAATCTGCTCGGGGAAGATGGGCGGATGAACTTCCAAGTGTACTTTGGGCTTATCGGACGACTACCTGAGCTGCTACGGGGGAAACACCTTTTTCTATGGTGTATGGTACTGAGGCACTGCTACCAGCTGAGATCGGGCAGGATAGTCTTCGGGTCATGGAGTATGCCGAGGACAACGACGAGATAAGGGGCCTCGAGCTGGATCACTTGGAAGAGAGAAGAGCTCGGGCAGCAGTTCGCTTGTCGGCTTATCAAAGAAGGATGGAGCAGGCCTACAATAAGAGGGTTCGACCTCGGAAGTATGAGCTGGGAGACCTCGTCTGGAGGAAGATACAATATCAGGGGGACAGAGGAAAACTGGAGCCGAAGTATGAGGGGCCATACAAGGTGGTCGGGAAAGCCGGAGTCGCCGCTTATTATCTGGAGAATGCACAGGGGAAGCGAGGACGTCCGCCGTGGAATGTTATCTATCTCCGGAAGTATTATACTTAAGCTCTGTCTCGTTACTGTTGTAATCATCTTTTGCTCAGCTATTGCTTGTAACAACTATTATATGGAATAAAAGATGTTTTCTCTCAACTCATGGTGTCAATTATCAAGCTCCTTGAGTGACGACCCGAGCTGAGCACATAAGCCCGACCTGCTCGGCAACTTAGCCCAGTTTCGCACTGGCACCTCCTCGGGTGGCAACCCCACTTGAGCAACAAAGCCCAGTTCCGCACTGGCAAATTTGCGTAGCTCTTCTACGCAAACAAATAAGCCCGACCTGCTCGGCAACTAAGCCCAGTTCCGCACTGTCACCTCCTAGGGTGGCAACCCCACTTGAGCAACGAAGCCCAGTTCCGCACTGGCAAATTCGCATAGCTCTTCTACGCAAACAAATAAACCCGACCTGCTCGGCAACTAAGCCCAGTTCCGCACTGGCAAATTCGCATAGCTCTTCTACGCAAACAAATAAACCCGACCTGCTCGGCAACTAAGCCCAGTTCCGCACTGGCAAATTCG
>KV006436.1:55044-81190 GCA_001598015.1 Dorcoceras hygrometricum
TGCTTAGTCTTTAAAATTTGAAGCACTGTCCTCAAATACTTAACATGTTCGAATTTAGTCTTAGAGTACCCTAAGATATCGTCTATGAACACAATTATGAATTGATCCAAAAAGGGTTGGGAAAACTCTACTCATCAGGTCCATAAAAGCTGATGGTAACTAGACCTTAAATCGATCTTAGAAAAGACTGCTAATCATTTCAACTGGTCAAACAGATCTTCTATCCTAGGAAGGAAATATTTATTCTCAGTGGTCAATTTATTCAGCTCCTGGAACTAAGTCAATCGAAAATTCTAACTCTATATCTGGTGGCGGTCCATGTATATAACTCGTTTACCACCTCTACATCTAAATGTTGGGGCTTGCTAGACGCTGCTAGGGATAACAGATTTATCAAAAATCCTACCCCACCTTTCCTCAAACACCCCTTCTCTCCCCACATCTACCTCTACCTCTACCTCGTCCAGACATCTTATAATCTATAGCCCGTAATCCACCACAATGAACAATCAGAACATGCTAAAGTTAAAAACAAATACTCTAAAACATAAAATAAACTCACAGCGCTGGAGAAACGGTCGACAACAGCTGTTCCAACCAGAAGTGCGTGTGTTTATCTCAGGACCATGCTCTGATACCAAGTTGTGACGTCCCAATCCTCATGGGGTCACGAATGAATAATAAAAAGAATAGAAGGGCTGAATGGAAGATGTCATAAGCTGTATCCCTTATGACTAAAATAAAAATTCGAAACGCAAACAACAAAATGGCGCCAAGTACTGAGACAGCTGAAACAATTGGTTTGGTGCCCGTGCTGATAAGGAAGACTTGGAACCCTTTAGCAAGGTTCTGGAGACATCTGTGTCACAATGTCTGACGATGAATCTCTGACCATCGAAGAGCATCTGGCTCAAATTCCTGAAGGTATGATGCTACCTTCACTCACTTCAGCAGAGCCCTCAAAAATCAAGTTCTGTAGTGAAATTGAGATTAGAGGTGTTGAAGATGGTGATTGGTACATGGACAATCTTCCCAAAATTGCTGAACTGATGAGGGGAAGAAGTCTCTAGAGGAGCCAGATACCGTGCAGGGGCACCCGACTCGTGAACAGTTTCAATTGATTTGTGGAGACATTGATTTTCTCATTTTGGTAGATCAAGTGGAACCAAGGTCTGATGATATAACAGTTGAGGTTGCCACGGGAACAGATTTGGTAGATCAACTGTTATATCATCAGACCTTGGTTCCACTTGATCTACCAAATCTGTTCCCGTGGCTATTACCTCAGCAACCTCTGTTTCCACAAAATCTGCTTTCCCCATCACGACATCTGTTCCAGTAACCGCTGTAGTCACATCTGATATCCCAGCATCAGTTTCCACAAACATTCCTCTATTTCCATCTCATCAGTCTCTGTAATAATTCGAGCAATAATCTGATCAACATCATCAGCAGTAGAAGCCTCTTGCTCTTTTTCAATGATTTCTTCCACAGCTGGCACAACAGATATAGGTCCAACATCTTGTGCCACGGATACAAGTTTGATAGGATCAATGTGGCACGAAAACAGGCCTAGGAGTTCAGAAGGGGGGGTTGAATGAACTCCTTGGTATTTTAAAATTTTCGAAACCGTTTAAAACTATTTTTACAAGTCACCGCTTAACTTAAGTCCGAGTTACCAGACTTAAGGTATCTCAGTTTAAATGGCTGATTTCTCGGTTACAAAAATTGTGCGGAAAGAAACCGATTAATCAGTGAACAGTATAAATAATAAATAATGCATAATGTAAAGAGTTAAGGGACAAGAAATTTGTTTCTGGAAGTTCGGATATGAATATCCTACGTCTCCCCTTCCTCCTTTTCATGAAGGATTCACTAGAAGCTTTGATGAATACAGTCCTTCTGCACACACCCGATCACCGAGCCTCGCTCAAGGTGAACTCCTAGCAACACCACACACAAAGCAGATGCAACTGCTGAATACAAGTAACGAATAATATGTTTTTCGAACTGCTTCACAAAGCCAGTTCGTTACAGACTCAGTCAAATGATATAACAATGAGTACAAAGACTATTGAGACTGTAAATCTTCTGGTTTCTAAAACGTAGAAACGCGATTCAACAAGTGAACCAGAAGATGACTCGAAGGTTTATCTTATGAAGACTGAAAGCTTGTGTTCTTCGAGTTTGAGTTTTGTGAG
This sequence comes from Dorcoceras hygrometricum, assembly GCA_001598015.1. NCBI lineage: Eukaryota > Viridiplantae > Streptophyta > Magnoliopsida > Lamiales > Gesneriaceae > Dorcoceras > Dorcoceras hygrometricum. The sequence goes on from KV006436.1 coordinate 57,246, forward strand.
AATCACTTCAAGTTCGCAATAGTCAGAGTATATTTGAGATACAAAATCGACAGAGTGACGGCAAGTTGATAATAGCGAATACTTTACTTCAATTCAAACTGCTGCTATTTATAGTCTTCGTTCTCAACGGTCATTAAAATCTCCAAAGGAAAAAAATCCCCTTTTCGAATTTCTGTCAATCGTACACCGTCAATCCTGCTCCACTACATGGTAAATTGCACAGCGTCATAAGCAAATTATCGTCTTCCATATTTTTGCAATAACCGTGTAACAACCTCTGAAAATATGTAATATTTACCCAAAATAGTACCGACGTTGTCTCCTTAATTCCAGGCAGTTGTACGATTCTGTTGATCTTTTCCAATTTGAGTATTTGATCGTATTTTCAACGCTTGCGCCTGAAATTCCTTCATTGTTGTATAAGATGTTGCGACTGGAATATTTGAATAGCTACAACTGCTGATTACCTTAAAATGCGCATTATTCCAGCTACTGATTCATCCATAGCCCAACGACTGATTTCTAGCATTAAACCAAACGCTGTCGTTTTAACTAATTCAAACGACGTAGTTTTACTATACGCAAACACCAAGTATCAGCGACTGGTTACACAAATCACTGTAGCTCCCGACTGGTTACATAGACCACTGTAGCTCCCGACTGGTTATATGATCTACGGTAGCTTGCGTCTGGATTAATGATCCACTGTAGCTTGCGTCTGGATTACCCATCGGCTGGTTACTCAACTGAGAGAGATACCTTGCGTCTGAAACCGATCTACTGTAGCTTGCGACTGGTTACATGATAAACTCAACGTCTGAATCAATATCCCTGAGTCTGAATACCCAACGACTGGTTATACACTTCACTGTAGCCGACGTCTGAATATGCAACTCACTGTAGCTAGCATCTGAATTACCCAACTACTGGTTTACTGTAGCTCTCATCTGGATTGCCTGTCGACTGAATACTCAACTACTTTTATCAACGTCTGAATGACTAGATTTATCTTGTCTTTTTGTTATCACCAAAACTATAAATTTTATCCTAACAATTTCCCCCTTTTTGGTGATGAAAAAACTTAGCAGCCGAGATAAATAAATGAGCAAAATTAAATTGCACACGGGCTGCTGAAATCATAAATTTCATTAACTGAGAAATAGTACAAAAGATTTGTACAAGGACTCAACAACTGTTCTATCCTAGTATCTTCTTCTTTTGTAGGATCCACTTCTGTTCCCTCTGCTCCTTTCTCTTTCTTTATCAGCACTAATAAGTCTTTCCACAATGCTTCTAGCAGTATCACCACCTGCATTTCCACTGTCTCTGTTTTGATCATCAGGTGGTGGTTGAGGTCCTCGGCTGCTACCTTCCCCCTTTTTGTCATTACCGCACCTATTAATATAATTCACAAGTTCGCTTAGCTGGCCGATAAGGATATTGCGATTGTCTTGCGCCTGTGACTGAAGATCCAGGAGTTGGTGGGAGATAGCTTCCTTGGTAGCCTCAACATCTTTCTTAACATCATCCAAACGAGTGGACACAGCATCCACCTTAGAATTTAGTTCTCTCACTGCCTTCTTAATATCCATAAGATCAGCAGTGACAGACGCACTGTTAGCCTGAACACCTTTCTTCAATTCATTGAAGCGCAGTGTCTGGACATCATCAATAGTGCGGCCTTCTTGTCGTGCACCCTGAATCAAAGTTCTGAAAGCTTATTATTGCTGCTGCAGGGAGTCACGAAGGCCTTTTTCAATTGTGTGAAGCTTGGAAAGAATATCACTTTGAGATTCATCAAGACGTGCAGAGAGGGAGATCTGGAGATCATCAAAAGAAGCAGAAAGATCAGTAGAAAGAGCCGATAGAGAAGGCAAAGTAGCAGCTAATCTGTCTCATAAAAATGCATATCAGGGGAACTTGAAGTGGAGGATAAGAAAGGTCACTGATCTAACTCCATAGGTACCCTCTGTGCAACTGAAGGAATATGCGAGCTAACTGCTGAAGCAAAATAACTCTGTACACTGGAAGCAATTGAACCTGAAGTCTGAATAATCTGTACATTGCGCAAAGCGGTTCTTGCAGAGGCAATAGAAGCAACAAAATCTGTAATATCCTCTGTACTTAACCTACTGGATAAGCTGTAATGAAAAAATATTGTGCAAAACTGAGATACCCTCAAAGAAAACGCTGTCGGCCGGCGATAATCAAAACTGGAAACTAGTTCAACCACTGATAAAGCTCTGCACAAATTTATCTTGCAGAGGCAATAGAAGCAACAAAATCTGTAATATCCTCTGTACTTAACCTACTGGATAAGCTGTAATGAAAAAATATTGTGCAAAACTGAGATACCCTCAAAGAAAACGCTGTCGGCCGGCGATAATCAAAACTGGAAACTAGTTCAACCACTGATAAAGCTCTGCACAAATTTACTGATCCGACCAGAAGCAGTCTCCTGGAACCAACGAATTCAACAGCCTCTAAACAAACATCGGCCCATATCTTCTTCATCAGTTTGAAAAAATCACTCACCGGGGGTAGAGTGTCATCATAAGATCTCTGACGAGGAACTTCATTTTGTACAACCGGCTGAGGGATCTTCACCCAGTGATCAGCACATGGTTCAACAGCCCAAACTCCATCAACAAAGAGCATCGTTCTAATCCAGCACCTAGATGGAGTATTGGTGTTGGTTCTAGCAATTACGGCACCTCGATCACGTGGGCGACCCTCAAAAATCTTAGAGCAACACGTCTTTTTCCACGTAAGACTGTTTGCTTGTGTCTCCTTCTTCAATTCCTCCAAAACAAACGAATGAATATCTGATAACCGATTCAAAATTTTTAGGTCAACTGCGGATGACCCATCACCTGGGGCAAAATTTATTCTCTGGCCTCCAAAAATTTGCGTAACAACATCTCCCGGTACTTCAACAATATGTACCGTTTCCTGTTAAGAGCCACGCCCGTTGACTCTGCTTCTGCCCATGTCAACGCAAGTTCTTCCTTTGCAAGATAAGACTCATCAATCTTCAAATTTGACAGCCTCTTCAGACTAAAAGAATAAAAGAATTGAGCTACCTCATCGATCACCTTCTCCCGCAACTGTACAAGACATGCAATATCTGCAAGAGTCAGCACAATTTGCTCCTTCACTGGATTACCCTTCACTGGGTCTTTCTCCACAAGAAGCTCCTTCCCTTTAACGTCCACTTGAATTTGAGGGAGACTGGCCAGATACCAGGTCCGCTCATCAACGCCTGGGATTTTGATTTCCTTGCCCATGGTGATTTTTGTAATTTCCACTCCGGCAGAAGGCAATGGAACTTCAACTGGGATTGACATTAAAATGTCCTCTAAAGACATTTCCTCGTCTGCCGATTGTTCCTAAAAAACTGGCTCCATCTCCTCGTCTGGATCAGAAACAAAAGAATCAATTGTAGCATCTGCCCTGATATCATCTGCATCAATCTGTAACAGTTGATTCCCAACATCTGAACCAATACCTGTTCCACTAACATCGTCTGTTTCAAGAACAACATCTGTTTCCCTAACCTATGGCAACGCCTGAGTACCCACATCTGGGTCCATGTCATCCTCAGAATCGCTTGCTGTCTCAAATAATCTCTCATAATCACGAGTAGCAAGTACAAATGGTACTGCCTCTTGTGCAATAAACACTGGTTTACCCTCAGTGGTCCTCTTCTTCTTCACTACTGGTTCCTCCTCACCATCACCAACTGGTCTTTTCGTAGACACAGTCTTTTTCGCAGGGGTTTTCTTTACCCTTGGAGCCTCTGCAGTTTCTTCCATTCCAAACTTTTCATTGATAGTAACATACCTGTGAACCGTCTTCTTTGTTAACACCCTGGATGCCGGAAATGCTCTAGATTCACCCAACACCAACCCTGGTACATTCTTCAAAAGAACACATATCTGGATTGCGAAACCCTTCGCCTGACTGGAACCTGGCGTAACCATGTCTTGCAGAACACCAAACAATAGACTACTCCAGTTTACTTTTACATCGAACGTGATAGCCGTCATCAACATGAATCTATCGCGGGTCACGGCATCAAAGGACCCAGCCTTGACATAAAGTGTTTTCGCCAAAATTTCACTCAGAAGATGATATTGAATCTTCATTTCCTTTTTCAAACAAGAAATGCTCACCTGCTCTTTGGAGTCAGAAAAGAGGCTCTGCGCATCAGACACAAGATTCTTAGGCACCTCTGATAAATCTGTCAAACCATCCACTGGCAGTCCAAAAGTCGTAGCAAAAATATTCTCAGAAATCTCAATCGCTGTTCCCCTGATGATGCTGACCACCACTCCATCTCTTACTGAACTATTTTGTCGTAGCAAAAATATTCTCAGAAATCTCAATCGCTGTTCCCCTGATGATGCTGACCACCACTCCATCTCTTACTGAACTATTTTCAAAAAACTCTGTAAGAGCAGCTTCATAGAACACGGCGGGACAACCCAAAAACTCCTTCATCCCCGTCGCAATAAGCGTTTCAAACATTTGCACCAAACCAGTATCATCAATCCCGAAGACGGAGTCGAAATCGATGTGGTGGCTGCTTTTAATCAAAGATGATGCCATTTCTTCGTTGAGCAAGAGATTAGACGCCTGTAAAATAGGTGCAAAGAGAAAGCACGCAGAGAATACGAATGCTCGAGAGTAAAATTATGCAAGGTAAGAGACGATGAAATAGTTAGCACCGTAATATATTTGGAATGCAAAAAGTTAAAGATTGGAAACGGTGTAGATGTGACTTTTCGAATGATGACAACACGTGTCAATCATCCAGCGGCGCATACAATTTTTTAAATGATTTTGAAGATATTTTCAAAATATTTTACTTTTACAGTGTAAAAGGTTTTTCATAATATTTTAATCGAACAAGGTACAAAGTTAATAGATGCGCGCCAATATTTATAAAGTCACAGCTGGTGCGGCTGGTTTAACAGCATCGCAATTGGTTTTTAATGTATCGCAAGGGATGAACAGGATCTGATCACAAAAATTATCGACAGTATATATGCAACGTTTGAGTGTATCCAGACGCAACATATTCAGACAACGTCACACTTAACACTTCAGATCCTGGTTCCCCGTGCAACTGGTATTTTCCCATCGCAAGATGCTTCCCTCAGCTGGGCGTCTACTGTTCCCCCTGAACAAAAGACTTGCAGCTGAGTTAAGCAACGGCTGACAACCTGCAAAATACGTTAGCTCACAGACATCAAGGCAGTTCAAGAAGACCTAATATGTTCCTAAAATAAGAGAACTTAGCGTCTGGCAGAGGTTTGGTGAAGATGTCAACAACTTGCTGCTCAGTCGACACGTACTCCAACCGGACGTCCTTCTTTAGCACGTGGTCCCTGATAAAATGGTGCCTGATATCTATGTGCTTTGTTCTTGAATGCAGTACTGGATTTTGGGTAATCGCAATCGCACTAGTGTTGTCGCAGAGAATAGGCGCTTCAGAAGCATCAATGCCATAGTCCTTCAACTGATGTTGAATCCATAATATTTGAGCACAGCAGCTGCCAGCTGCGAGATACTCGGCTTCAGTTGTTGACGTTGCAATTGACGTCTGCTTCTTACTGAACCAGGAGATTAGTCGATCCCATAAGAATTGACAAGTTCCACTGGTGCTCCTGCGATCAATCCTGCATCCTGCGTAATCTGCATCACTGTAACCTATTAGTTGAAAGCCTGAGTCTTTGGGATACCAAAGACCCACGTTGGAAGTACCCTTAAGATATTTTAATATTCGCTTTACAGCAATGTAATGCGATTTCTTTGGCTCTGCTTGGAATCTAGCACACATACAGACAGCAAACATGATGTATGGTCTGCTAGCAGTTAGGTATAGCAAAGAGCCTATAATACCAAGATTCAATGATACCTCTATGGCAGATCCAGCTTCGTCTTTATCTAACTTTATCGAAGAGCTCATCGGGGTTGCAGCTGCTGAACACTTGTCCATGCAAAACTTCTTCAGCAGTTCTTTCGTATATTTCGCCTGGTTAATGAATATACCATTCTCCAGCTGTCTAACTTGTAAACCCAGAAAGAACGTTAGCTCCCCCATCATACTCATCTCGAATTTGTCCTGCATTAGCTTGGAATACTTTTTGCATAGTTTGGGGTTAATTGACCAAAAAATAATGTCATCAACATATATTTGAACTAACAGAATATGGTCAGCTTTAACAAACTTAAATAATGTCTTATCCACTGTGCCTGTAGTGAAGTTGTGTTCGATTAAGAATTTTGACAAAGTATCATACCAAGCTCTGGGTGCTTGCTTCAACCCGTACAGAGCTTTATCCAGTTTGTAAACAAAATCTGGATGTGTATGACTTACGAAGCCAGGAGGTTGTGCAACATACACTTCCTCTGGTAAGACGCCATTAAGAAAGGCACTCTTAACATCCATCTGAAAGACTTTAAAGTCTTTAAATGCAGCATATGCTAAGAACATGCGGATGGCTTCTAATCTTGCTACTGGTGCAAAGGTCTCATCGAAATCTATTCCTTGCATTTGTCTAAATCCTTGCGCTACCAGCCTAGCTTTGTTTCTAGTTACTATGCCATCTTCATTCAGTTTATTCCTAAAGACCCACCTAGTTCCTATAATTGAATGGTTAGAAGGTCTAGGTACAAGTGTCGAAACATTATTACGTTTAAACTGGTTAAGTTCTTCTTGCATTGCTTCTATCCAGCTGGGGTCAGCTAAGGCCTCATCTATCTGCTTAGGCTCTATATGTGAGATGAATGCTGAATCAAAATGATCATGAGATAGCTGGCCTCGTGTGCGAACAGGAGATTCGAAATTACCTATGACTTGCTCGGGTGGATGATTTTTATTCCACCGGAGATCAAGTCCACTGGGATTTGTTCCTTGTTCCCCCTGTGTCGCTGGCTGAACTTCCAGCGAACTTCCACTCTGCCCAGCTAGGTTACCTGAAACTCCTGCAAATGGGTAACGCAGACCCAAAAAACAAAAGCAAGAAAAGAAGTACGAGGTCAAGCCTCAGTACGAAGAGCTATCAAAGCAGATAAACATGCAACATGCTATAAATCAATGCTATGAATTCATGAGGGCTATCAAGAAATCGGATAGCTAGACCAGTCTATCAACTGGCAACTCAAATCAAGCCTCTATACCACACACAGCCAATCAGCCGGTGGAAATCATCGGTCCGTGATCATCGAGGCCCGTCAGCCCATCACAGCTCGGCGGTAGACACTCGTATCCGGTAGTCACCGCTCCGACGATAGCGTTGGACTTTTCGGACACGACTCAACAGTCGGCCAGTCACAACGTGGCACCCAATCAGGTAATCAAATCAATCTATCAATTCAGTCTCAAGATGTATGCAATGAATGTCATTCAATTTCAATGCTCAATGCATACAGTTTACAATACGTGAAACAGAACAGAATTCATTCAATTCCATCATCTAAATTCACGTAAACCACATAACAGCAAATCACAACACCGAAAAGATAGACATGTTCACGCTCAACTGCTAAGGGGCCGCTCAATCGTACCTTCCTTCTTCGAATTACCTAACAGATTCCTCCTGGCTCAAATCACGCAGCAGGAAACTTCCTGAAAGCTGAAATCTGTTACAACATAGCCAATATCTTAGCTCAATTCAGCTACACAAACACGCTAATCCTACGGCCAGAAGCATACTTCGATCTTACACTTCTACGCAGGCATTAACTACTAAAAACCGAGCTCAAACTACAAGAAATGCTCACCCAAAAGCTCACGCTAGCAGAAGACCGCACGCACAGACCTTTCTCAAAAGCTTCGAACTCCAGCAGCTTCGCGTCTCCCCACCAGCGCTAAAACAACACCTCAATTGGGTAGCAAACGGAAGAGCTAAGCAAGGGGAATCCAGCGCCACTAAGATTTCCAAAAACAGAGGCTGGATGCGACGGGAAACGGCGGTGGAAATTCACGGTGAACAGTAGCTCGACGAGGGTTTGGAGAAGAAGATAAGAAATGGCTGGTTCAAAAATAATTCTAAGTGTAGAACAACACTTCTATTTATAATCTCCCAAATCCAACGTCTGCTGATTATCAAAGCAGCCGACAAAACCAGCAGGTAACGACCAGCAGGTACCAACTCTTTCCCTTCAAATAAAAATCAGCAGGAACAAACAATAAGCATTCGTGAGAAAACACTTCAAAACGACACCGTTCCAACTTATCAAAACGACGCTGAAGCAATTCACCAGCTGACAACAGCTCTCGCAAGCAAAACGACCATCTGCTGGTAACAGCTCTCTCTCCAAAACATTTCATCTGCTGGTCGCGAGAAATCACTCAAAACGACGACGCATCTACTAATCCAAACGACGTCACTTCTCAACGCTCTCGAATTTGCGCGCCTGCTGGTCAGCAGCTACCATCGCAACGCAAACTACTACCAGCAGCAATGAATACGTCACGCCTACGTCATCATATCTATCAATAGCTCTCGTGACTGATTCCACAAACCATCAGCTGATCACTGTTCACAAGCGCCTATGCTGAATCTAGTAGTCAACGCTCCAAATATGTTGACTAACACGTGTCGCTTCCTCATTCAATCTCACGCTAAATCGCAACATCTGCCAGCAGCAACTTCAACTCAAACTAAAACCAGCAGGTCTTTATGCGTCACGCTTCCCTCACCTCTGCTGATTCCAAATCCATCAGCAGCGAGCTACAGTAAGGTTGACCTGCGTTGACTCCGCTACAAAAGCGTACTGCTAACAGCTTTGCATCAAAATCGCTACGATCGAAATTCCCAAAAATAACGTAACGCTCAAAATCAGCAGGAACTTCGAAATCTACGTGATTAATTCCCAAATCAAATCAATTAATCACTAATCCAAATTCTCAATCCTCACATACCAACTCAAAGATGGCTCATCCCAGATCTGTTCAAGCCAAATCTGGTCTGTACTAAACCCGATTAATATCCATCAGCAGCGAGCTACAGTAAGGTTGACCTGCGTTGACTCCGCTACAAAAGCGTACTGCTAACAGCTTTGCATCAAAATCGCTACGATCGAAATTCCCAAAAATAAACGTAACGCTCAAAATCAGCAGGAACTTCGAAATCTACGTGATTAATTCCCAAATCAAATCAATTAATCACTAATCCAAATTCTCAATCCTCACATACCAACTCAAAGATGGCTCATCCCAGATCTGTTCAAGCCAAATCTGGTCTGTACTAAACCCGATTAATTTAACTCAATTAATCTTTCTAAACTTTTGGATCTCACAAATGGAGTTTCGATTTTAGTATGAATGGAATAGAGTGCAAGGAAACGGATTTGCGTGCAAGGCTAGGGTAGCGCGAAAGTTGTTGAAAGCGTACTGAACGAAAGAAAGAGAAATGGTTTTTGTTCGAGCGGGGAGAGAGAAGGGTTTTTCTGGACAAGTGTCACCATCACATTTAAATGTCTTTTGAAATACCAGATAGGTGTCCGTCCGATTTAAAATAAGTTGTAAACGCTAACCCAATCTCTTCCGTTCAATTTTAATATACCAGCACGGAAACAAATAAGGCAAACCCCTTGATAACGTCACACTGTACCCCGAGCTGGACTAGATCGGTATGGTACCAGCAGCTCGATGGCAACCAGCATACTGGTTTAGTTATATGTTTGACTCATATTGTTCCCCCAAAATTGGTGCATGCAGAACATATTCATGACATATCAAGGAGACCTATAATGTTTCTAAAGTAAGAAAACTTAGCGTTCGACAGAGGCTTGGTGAAGATGTCAGCTACTTGCTGATATGTTGGCACATGCTCCACTCGAACGTTCTTCTTAAGTACATGGTCTCGAATTAAATGATGTCGTATGTCAATGTTCTTGGTTCTGGTATGTAGCATTGGATTTTGAGTGATCGTGATTGTCAGGCCTCGTGCACCAATCAGAGAAAAACCACATAAAGCACAACGCAGAAGCAATAAAATAGTGGCAAATTTTTTTCTCTTTGGCCTGACGGTTTAAAACATATAATTTAAAATACAATAATACTTAAAATATCCCAGTTTACAAACACTCAGTACAAGAGTACATTTAAACAAATACAAGTACTACAGCATACAACTGAATCCCACAAGCACGGGGAATTTCCCGGGTGACAGTACTAGTACATATATGCTATACGCTAACTTGGACACTCTATCCACGTCCTGGGGCACCTCCAGCTGGGTCAAAGCCATGGCCAGCAGAGAAACCTGGGAAACCTGGAACTACAAACAGGCAACAAACACAAGCCCCAGAGGGACATCGGGGTCAAACCCCAGTACGGATAGCAACTGAAAATCAGCAATAGACAGCAATAGATATAATGCAGATGCTATGCATGAGGAACAGGGCAACAGCCGAAAGCTACCACCACAGCAGGGAGCCAAAGAACTAAGGACCAGCCCCAGAGGGACATGGGTTCAACCCCAGTACGAAGAGCAACATAAACAGCAATCAAATACGGCATGCAATGTATCATGTTGTGCAAATGCATGAGCGGTACACAGAACATCGGTAACAACCGAAAGGCCAAACGAATGATAACAACAACTGTGACACATCACCGGGCTTCGGAAGCTACCCGATCGCACCCCGTGGAAAATAGAGTGGCTCATCGTCAACACACGCGCGGGCGCCACCCGTCGGGTTGCACGGAATAGCCTCCCTCCTCTCCCAAAAGCCGCTGCCGCTTCTAATTGATCGGACTTGCTCCGATCAGTTTTTCGAGGAGAATCCGTCCGCGCTGATCTCGTCAGGCCTTCTAGTGCAGGCTGACTAAGGAGTCTCCCTTCCGATCGTGGACCTGATTGACGAATCTACAACCGCCTACCGTGAAGAGCCGGTCTTCTTGTAATTCCGGTTGGAGCCAGGCGCAAGTTGCCAGCAAGGTAACACCCCGAGAAACACCCTATGAATGGTTCATATTGTGTTGTTATTGAATTGTATTGAACGTTTCCCGGCCTAATTTTGTTCTTCCGCTGCCTCGCCGGGAGACGAGATCCGGATCCGCCACGATTTCGGGCAACAGTCGCTATGTTCAAATCCATAAGGAAACTGCTATCCATAGTTGCATGGTATGACTATGAGTATGGAAAATGGATGTGAGAACTGCGTTTCTTAATGTAAACATTAAGGGAGAAAACTATATGACGTAGCCTGAGGGATTCACATTTGTTGGAAGAAAAAATAAGGTATGTAAGCTTCAGAGATCAATTTATGGTCTCAAGCAGTCATCGAGAATTTGGAACCTGAGATTGGCGAAACAATTAAGGATTTGGTTTCGTCAAGTGCCCGGAGGAACCGTGTGTGTATAGGAAGTTGATAAAGGATGTTGTGACATTCCTCGTACTTTACGTTGATGAAATTTTACTCATTGAGAATGACGTAGGAATGTTTTAGTCAACAAAAGGTATGGCTCTCTGGAAAGTTTGCGATGGACTTAGGTGAAGCATTCTATATTCTACGAACCTGTACCCATGATTCAAAATTTCCTTACCAAGCTACTGTTAGAGTAGATGCCCAACTAGTCAACTTGTGGCGTGTGGGTTTTTATTGACTCTTGTATATGACAGTCTTTATATATGTTATTCGCATTTGTTTATGGCGTTCTTGATTTTCATTGTGTTATATGATGTTAACAATTGTGTTGGATAAAGACCTAGAATGCACCAGAGTGTATATTAGATGTGATAGTGGATATGATGGCTATCATGAAACACATCTAATAGTCACTGTGCATTCTGAATTCGTTCCTAGTCGATTGGGCCGTCAAAATGAGGATAAGGTCACCCGAGCTTGAGACTAGCGTCTGCGATGTGAAGTACCATGTTTCATTGGTAGGGAACATTGTGATGTTCTGAGCATGCAGATGGATAGTGACCTGGTGATCTATCGAACTACCCTCGTTCGGACTTTCCAAGTGGTTACCATTTGTCGAGTGGATAAGTCCAAGGTCTTGGTTGTACTGATTAGTCATCACTACTCGAAACGTCATTGAGACTCTACATGATAGGCGTCTCACTTTGACCCGTTTTCCGATTCATTTGGGGTCATTAGGCGGTGGGATTGGGTGAGGTCCCGATGCATGTAGGAGTCGATGCTTCGTTGTCGAGGATTCACCGCTCGCTCTCATGCGTGGATATCCTATGCTATCTGAGGGGATAATAGTGTATAAATCTCTGGCCAGAGTACTAGATGTGTTTTAGGTAAATGGGTTTGCCTAGTAACACTCGCGATGTCACTATTCGATCTCCAAGATGTATGCATAGCTATCGGATCTCTAGCGACTCTCGATTTACCAATGGTCGTTGATCTGATCGGGATATATGTGTTGAAAGGACCGTACTGTACGCTAACCACGACCAACTGGTTCTTGCAGGCACTATCAGTGATACCTATGGGATCATTGCGCGATGTTGCTAGGCTCTTTACCATGATCCGTTGGGCAAGTCCGAAATTGTGATTTCGGAGCCACAATGGTTGTGGACCCACGGCTAGCTGTATCCCTGAACCATTGAGGGTCATACAAGTACTGGATTCATGATTCCCGTACGGAAACTGAGCTCAATGCATTGAGCATAGGAGGAGGATTTTAGGGAGTGCGACTTCCTAAAAGTCAACAGGGGTCAAATTGCGATTTCCCAAAGTTGAGGGGCATAACTGTCATTTTGGTCTAGGTGGTTTGAAAAATTGTTTTCGCATCATAATATCAGTTTTGGAAGCTGAGTCGATCGGAGTTATGATGAAGCCACGGTGATGCGGTTGAACCGAATGTTCATATATTGGATTGGGCCCGCCCCAGGTCCATTGGGCCGGTTCAAGCCCATCACTTATTTAATTAGACCTAGGGCTACCATGAGACACACACAAGATACAACCTAGCTCTCATAGCCGCCCACCCTCTCCCACACGCCTCACGCCGCCGCCGACCGCCCATCGCCGCCGCCCGTGCTTGGCGCGGCAGCGCGCGGACTTGTGCCGCGCGCTATGTGGCGGCGGCCGCTATCCGGCGTGTCTCCCGGAAGCGTGCGACGGCTGATTTTTCTTCTAGGTATGTTCGGGCCTGTCCCGGGCAGCCCATGAAGTTTTTGGGCCGATATTCGATATCGGGCCGGTTTTGGTCAATTTTGAAATTTTGAGATTTTGGGCCCAAAAATTGTTTTTGGCCCAATATGATTCAATTAAAATTGCAAAATATGATTTTAGTTATGAAATATGATTTTATAATTAAAATATTATTTTGTTGATTAAAATATTGATTAAAATATGATTTGCGATTTTATTATAAAATGCGATTTTGTAATTAAAATATGATTTTGTGGGTAAATAATTTGATTATTTAAATTTATGCATATTAATTAGATTGATTGCATGTTTGGGATGATCGAGAGTCGTGCCCAACGTGTTAGGTGTATGCTTTAGGTTTTGCGATTTCGGTTGTAATATATTGTTGATTTATCATATAAAGTGGGTCTGTTTGTGGCCCGTTCCCATCCCTTGAGAATTGTATCCCTTACTTGTCATGGAAATTTAAATGTAAATTACTAGATTTAGTGGGAGGACAATTGAAGACGGTGGAGATGACGATCGAAGATATTGAAGACCGAAGATCTGTAAAATCGGAAGCAATTGTATAGGATTGCATTGCATATTGCATTTCACCTAGGACTGGACCCAGGTCCGTGATTGGCAACCACGGACTGCATAGCTCTCGCGATCGATCATCCCAAAGTTATATATATTTGATATATGTTGAATCCACATGTTTTAAATTGTGATTTAAAATTGCATGAGACCAAATTTTTCAAAAATAAAATCCCTTGTTTTAAATACGATTTAAAACTGATATCAAGATTAAAAGTTTATTCGATAAACCTAGGGAATTTAAATCTGTTTAAATTATCCCTACCTTCCATCAACAATGGGTGTACGTCGATGCTACCCGCATACATGGCCCGACTCATATTATTGAGGGGGTCATGTATGCCGGAAAGCTGTCCACGCCATTGACAATTGTTGTGAGTCGGTTGGAACTCACTTTAACGTTGGCTCATATTATTGGGGACATTAAGGGGACCGTCCTTCACGACTCAACATTGATGGGTCATCTTGACACGTGATAGTAAACGGCGTCATATGATTGGGCCCTTACTGGACGTGAGGTGAATACATGGAGGTTGCACCGGTTGCAATTGGAAACTACCTTTTGGGGTCATGGTTGGCTGATATTATTCGGGACCATGATCACTTGATTGGGCTCCGTGTACCCACTAAGGAAACTTGCTTTCCCGATTTCATTAGAGGGTGGTGAAATCGTTAAAATAGTGGGAGGGTAATTCATAAAACTTAACGACCTTGTTTTATGTCTTAGCGTTATTTATATAGTTAGTAATGAATGTATGTTTTTCTTTTCAGTATAACTGCATTTATAATGTCTTCGATCAAAAACCCACTCGCTGCTATACTGGATAGCAACAAGTTCACCGGTCTGAACTACCAAGACTGGCTTCGAAACCTCAACATTCTGTTGGCTTCGGAGAAACTTCTTTATACGATAGAGAAGAGCCCTCCGAAGGAAGCCCCTGTCGATATCAGCCCTGAGGAGCTGGTTACGCTTAAACAATGGTGGGACGACAAGCTTAAGACTCGATGCTATGTGATGGAATCGATTTCCAACGAAATGCAACGGTGATTTGAGAAGACGAAGTATGCTGCTGACATACTTTTTCATCTCAAGGAACTGTATGGGGTGAACTCTCGACATGAGAGGTTCATCGCTGTCAAGGAGCTTATGACGAGCCGCATGCGCGATGGGACTTCGGTCAGCGAGCATGGGGTTCGTATGATTGGGCTCGTTGAAAAGCTGGTGGGCCTTGATATCACACTTCCACACGAGCTGTCTGTGGATGTGCTTCTCCTCTCACTACCTGCTGCATTCGACCCCTTTGTGGTCAACTTCAACATGAACAAGCTGGCAGCCACCCTCAAAGAGGTGGTTAACATGCTGGTCGTGTTTGAGGGAACCATAAAGAAGGACAAGCCCGTCCTCCTTATGGGCTCTTCTTCCTCTGCGAAGAAGGGGCCCAGACGCAAGGGTAAGAAGTGTTCTGCCCCTGCAAAGGAGGAAAAGCCCACTAAGAAGCCAAAGGCAAAGGCTTCCAAGCCAAACAAGTCCGAGGATGTTTACCACCACTGCCACAAGCCTGGGCACTGGAGGAGAAACTGCAAGGAGTACCTCGAGTAGTTGCGAACTGCAAAAGGTATGTTCTATATCGAAATAAATATGTCTCTTAATTCGACTTCTTGGGTACTTGATACCGGATGTGGATCTCATATCTGCAATGATTTGCAGGTGATGACAAGAAGCCGACGTCTTAGAGAGGGTGAGACCCACTTGAGGCTGGGCAATGGAGCAAGAGTTGCTGCAGTAGCTATAGGAGATGTTTATTTATTTCTATCGTCAAATTTTAAGTTGTTATTGAAGGATGTTTTATTTGTTGCCGAATTAATAAAGAACATTATTTTTGTATATATTCTTGTATGTTTGCTAATTAGATTTGCAATATTTACAAGAATTAATGTTTGATTGGTATTGGGGAACGCGAAAATGATCTATACACCTTAAAATTAAAACCAGTTCAAACTCGCGATGTGGAAACACATACAACAACAATTAAAAGTAGCTTAAACCCAGCACAACTTTGGCACGCTAGGCTAGGTCATATTTCTCTAAGTAGGATGAACAAGTTAGTTAGGAGTGACATGTTTGATCTGTCAGACATTAACTCCCTACCAACTTGTGAATCTTGTCTTAAGGGAAAGATGACTAAACAACCCTTCAAGGGCAAGCCTAAACGTGCCCAAGGCCTATTGGATTTGATCCATACTGATGTGTGTGGTCCGCTTAGTATTGGTACTAAATACGGTCACACATACTTCATCACCTTTACCGACGATCACTCTAGGTATGGGTACTTGTACTTAATGAAGCACAAGTCTGAATCCTTTGAAAGGTTCAAAGAATTCAAAGCTGAAGTAGAAAATCAGTTGGGGAAAATTATTAAAGCACTTCGATCTGATCGTGGTGGTGAATACTTCAGTGCTGAATTTCAAGACTATCTGAAAGAGAATGGGATTATCGCACAGTGGACCCCTCCGGCCACACCACAGCTCAATGGTATAGCGGAGCGTCGTAACCGAACCCTGATGGACATGGTTCGGTCTATGATGAGCTTCACCGAGCTTCCTACTCGTTTTGGGGCTATGCACTCGAAACGGCGGTAATGTTGTTGAACAATGTCCACACCAAAGCGGTGGATAAGACTCCATATGAGATATGGATGGGCAAACCACCCAAATACTCAAACATGAGGGTTTGGGGATGTCCTGCTTACGTGAAGCAGACAGTGGGAGATAAGCTGGATACGAGATCCATATTATGTTACTTCGTTGGGTATCCAAAGAATTCCATTGGATACTACTTCTACTATCCAAGTGAAACAAAAGTATTTGTTTCTAGAAATTCCACCTTTATGGAAAGGGAATTTCTACTTGATAGAAAGGAAAAAATAGTAGAACTCGAAGAGGTTCGAGAACCAACTGAGGTACCAAGTGAATCTCCTGCGCCTCCAGAGCCAGTACCAGAAATTGTCGTACCTAGGAGATCCGAAAGGGTTCCTAGGGCTCCTGAAAGATATGGTTTCCTCCTTGAAGATGATCAAGGTGATCAAGTTATTGGATCTGATCCAAGAACTTTCAAGGAGGCAATTTCCGATGCTGATTCTAATTTGTGGCTTGAAGCAATGCAGTCTGAGATTGACTCAATGCATGCGAACCAAGTTTGGACTCTTGTTAACCCTCCCGAAGGAATTGTTCCTATTGGGTGCAAATGGATATACAAGAGAAAACTGATATGGTTTCCTCCTTGAAGATGATCAAGGTGATCAAGTTGTTGGATGTGATCCAAGGACTTTCAAGGAGGCAATTTCCGATGCTGATTCTAATTTGTGGCTTGAAGCAATGCAGTCTGAGTTTGACTCAATGCATGCGAACCAAGTTTGGACTCGGGGGTGGTGAACTGAAATTGGAAGGCTACACTGATTCTAGCTTCCAATGTGACGTAGATGATTCGAAGTCTACATCTGGATTTGTATTCATGCTCAATGGTGGTGCTGTCTCTTGGAAGAGTTCCAAGCAAGACACCATCGCGGATTCAACCACTGAGGCTGAATACATCGCAGCATCAGCTGCTGCTAAGGAGGCGGTTTGGATAAGGAATTTCGTCCAAAAGTTGGGCGTCATTGCTGATGGAGTTGGTCCAGTCCCGGTGTACTGCGACAACATGGGTGCCGTTGCCCAAGCAAAGGAGCCTAGGTCTCACCAAAGATCCAAACATATACTGAGGAAATACCACATAATCCGGGATATTGTGGCTAGAGGTGACATAGCAGTTGAGAGAGTCGCCTCTGCGGACAACATTGTTGATCCACTTACGAAGCCCTTGCCAGGACCGTTGTTTGAAAAACATCGCGAAACAATGGGACTACGTCTGATGAGTAGTTGGCTATAGGGCAAGTGGGAGATTGTTAGAGTAGATGCCCAACTATCCAACTTGTGGCGTGTGGGTTTTTATTGACTCTTGTATATGACAGTCTTTATATATGTTATTCGCATTTCTTTATGGCGTTCTTTATTTTCATTGTGTTATTTGATGTTAACAATTGTGTTGGATAAAGACCTAGAATGCACCATAGTGTATATTAGATGTGATAGTGGATATTATGGCTATCATGAAACACATCTAATAGTCACTATGCATTCTGAATTCGTTCCTAGTCGATTGGGCCGTCAAAATGAGGATAAGGCCGCCCGAGCTTGAGACTAGCGTCTGCGATGTGAAGTACCATGTTTCATTGGTAGGGAACATTGTGATGTTCTGAGCATGCAGATGGATAGTGACCTGGTGATTTATCGAACTACCCTCGTTCGAACTTTCCAAGTGGTTACCATTTGTCGAGTGGATAAGTCCGAGGTCTTGGTTGTGCTGATTAGTCCTCACTACTCGAAACGTCATTGAGACTCTACATGATAGGCGTCTCACTTTGACCCGTTTGCCGACTCATTTGGGGTCATTAGGCGGCAGGATTGGGTGAGGTCCCGATGCATGTAGGAGTCGATGCTTCGTTGTCGAGGATTCACCGCTCGCTCTCATGCGTGGATATCCTATGCTATCTGATGGTATAATAGTGTATAAATATCTGGCCAGAGTACTGGATGTGTTTTAGGTAAATGGGTTTGCCTAGCAACACTCACGATGTCACTATTCGATCTCCAAGATATATGCATAGCTATCGGATCTCTAGCGACTCTCGATTTACCAATGGTCGTTGATCTGATCGGGATATATGTGTTGAAAGGACCGTACTGTACGCTAACCACGACCAACTGGTTCTTGCAGGCACTATCAGTGATACATATGGGATCATGGCACGATGTTGCTAGGCGCTTTACCATGTTCCGTTGGGCAAGTCCGAAATTGTGATTTCGGAGCCACAATGGTTGTGGGCCCACGGCTAGCTGTATCCCTGAACCATTGAGGGTCACACAAGTACTGGATTCATGATTCCCTCACGGAAACTGAGCTCAATGCGTTGAGCATAGGAGGAGGATTTTAGGGAGTGCGACTTCCTAAAAGTCAACAGGGGTCAAATTGCGATTTCCCAAAGTTGAGGGGCATAACTGTCATTTTGGTCTAGGTGGTCTGAAAAATTGTTTTCGCATCATAATAGTCAGTTTTGGAAACTGAGTCGATCGGTCCGATCTGATCGTCGATCGGAGTTATGATGAAGCCACGGTGATGTGGTTGAACCGAATGTTCATATATTGGACTGGGCCCGCCCCAGGTCCATTGGGCCGGTTCAAGCCCATCACTTATTTAATTAGACCTAGGGCTACCATGAGACACACACAAGATACAACCTAGCTCTCATAGACGCCCACCCTCTCCCACACGCCTCACGCCGCCGCCGACCGCCCATCGCCGTCGCCCGCCGTCCGCCACCGCCGTCGCCCGGTTTTTTGCATGATCGGACTTGTTTCGATCACCGCGACGAGGAGAATCCGTTGGTGCTAAAATCCGTCAGATCTTCTAGTGCAGATTGACGGAGGAAGATTGTTTTCGGTCGTGGACCTGATTGACGATCTACCGCCGCCTACCGTTTGAAGTGCCGATTTTCTCGTGAAACTGGTCGGAGCCAGGCGCCTAGACGCCAGCAAGGTAGCAATTCGATAAACGCCCTATGAATGTTTATTGATTTTTGAATGTATTGAACGTTTCTTGGGGCAACTTTTGATTTCCGCTACGCCCCCGGGAAACGGGATCCGGATCCGCCATTGTATGACAACAGCTACATGAAAGAAATTTCCGGAAGTCCACAAAGAAGCACAAATCTTATTATAAAAACGTTAAGATCTATAGAGATAGATCAAAAGGGATGCTCGGACTCACCCAAGTGACCTACATCGACACCATACTTAAGAGGTTCTCTTTGGAGGAGTCCAAGAGAGGACATATACCTCTGTGTCATGGTGTTACTCTATACAACTCGATGTCTCCGAAGACTGACGAAGAGATAGAGATGATGACACGTGTATCGTATGCATCGGAAATAGGTAGCATAATGTATGATATGATATATACTAGGCCTGATGTCACCTATGATCCATATATCAAGCCAACCCAGTCAAATGTATTGGAAGGATGTGAAGGATATCTGAAGTACTTGAGAAGGACTAATAATATGTTCATAGTATATGGGATGAAGAATTAAAATTGGAAGGCTACACTGACTCTAACTTCCAGAGTGATATGGATGAATTGAATTCAACCTCAGATTTTTATTCATGCTCAATGGAGGTGCTGTTTCTTGGAAGAGTTCCAAGCAGGACATCGTTGCGGATTCAACCACTGAGGCTAAATACATTGCAGCATCAGATGTTGTTAAGGAGGCTGTTTGAATGAGAAATTACGTCCAAGATTTGGGTATAATTCCAGAAATAGTTGATCCAGTCACTGTGTACTGTGATAACACGAGTGCCGTTGCTCATGGAATGGATCCCAGATCTCATCAGTTATCCAAACATATACTGAGAAAGTTCCACATTTTCCGGAAATTTGTGGAAATAGGAGACATCATTGTCGAAGAAGTCATCTCTACAGACAACATCATTGATCCACTTACGAAGCCTTTTCCAGGACCATTGTTTGAATAAAATCACGAAGCAATGGCCTATGTCTGATGACTAGTTGGCTATAGGGAAAGTGGGAGATTTTTAGAGTAGGTGCCCAGTTAGACAACTGTTGGTAGTGGGATTATTGACTATTGTAAAAATGATCTTTATTCATATAATTTACATTTATCTGTCATTCTTTATCTTCATTACTATGATTGAAAATTGTTGTATAAATACCTTGAATTACTATAGTATATGTTAGACGTGATAGTGGATTTGACGTCTATAATTAAAGCTCCTACTCGATTGGGCCATCCAAAAGAGGATAAGGGCCGCTTGAGCATGAGACTAGCATCTACAATGCAAAATACCATATTTCATCGGTATGGAACATAGTGATGTTCTGAGCATGCAGATGGATAGTGACCTGGTGATCTGTCGAGCTACCCTCGTTTAAAGTTACCAAGTGGTTATCAATTGTCGAGTGGATTAAGTCCGAGGTCTTGGTTGTATAGATTAGTCCTTATTACTCAAAATATCATTGAGACTCTACAAGATAGGTGCCTCACTTTGACCCGTTTACCGACTTCGTTGGCGTCATCAGGTGGCGGGATTGGGTGAGGTCCCGATGCATATAGGAATCGATGCTTCATTGTTTAGGATTCACCGTTCGCCCTAGTTCGTGGATATCCTATGCTATCTAAGGAGATAATTGTAATTCCCAGATATTTTAGAAGCCACAAATTAGAAAGTTATGAGATTGAGGGATTACAATGCTATTCTATTTAACTCTTGATTTAATCGAGTTTCAGATTTCAGATGTTAGAATGCGATTGCAGCAGCTGTTTAGCCGATTATAGCAAGTCGATAGAATCCTTTTGTTTTAACTAAAATTGTTCGGTTTCCATGCGCATCATTTTATTTTAAAAACAGAGTACGCTTTTAGAAGATTTTGGCATATTGATTTAAATGCGTTTCTTCTCTAGGCATTTACAAATCATATATATATAGGATGTTAGCTGCTTCATGCATCATTATCTTCAAATCAAATTACTTTTAAGCGGTGATCTCTCTCAAGAAACCAAACAAAAGACTTTTAAAGTTTTTCAAAGGAGACGATCGGAGTGTTAGTGGTTGGCTGGATTTCTACTGCGGTTGTGTTCAAGAATTCAGGCAAGTAAACTCTGTTTCTTGCTCACTCAGTGAAAGAATATATTAAGTTCTGTTGGCATGTTTATATGATATTTTAAAGAAAGGAAGATGGCTTCGGCTGTTCTTCAAAAGTTCAGAAAAGTTCATGCTCTGTTTTTATGAAAGTTGCGTTTTACTGTATTTTGATCCAGAGATGTTTTAGAAAATGGTTTGGTGATGTTCATCCAGCAGATTCTTGAGTTTTCTTCAGAAATTCCATCGAAGTAGCTTACAAGTAGCTTATTCGATCATTCCCACCCAGAAATTTCTTTAGATATTTTGAATTCTTCAGACAAAGGAAAACCATCGTCATTCACCTGGTTAAGTCTGAAATCTGGTTCTTATACCACGACTGATATTTCTTTATTGAAAATATCCTAAGTATAGATTTCAGTTGTCGCATTGTTTGCGTTCAGTAGTTGCGATCAGCAGTCGCACTATTTCATGTTCAGCTGTTGCATATTTTATTGTTCATCAGCTATTAGTTTGTTCATCAGCTTTTGGTTCTCAGCTGTTGCATTTGTTTATGATTCAGCTGTTGCCTTCGTATATGTTCAGCTGTTGTCAGCTGTTGTTTAGTTCATGATTCAGCTGTTGACTTCGTTTGTTGTCAGCTGATGTATTAATTCATATTCAGCTGTTGGTTTTGTTCATCAGCTGTTGAGATATTGTTCAGCTGTTGGTTTTTCAACAACTGAAATTTATTTAAGTTGCGTTGACTCCGACGTTGACCAACAGATAGTTACTGTTCATTTCTTCAACAGATATTTACTGTTCATTTCTCAACAGATAGTTACTGTTCATTTCTTCAACAGATAACGAAATTCCAGAATCTGATTCCTTATTCATTTTCGCTTCATTTCAAAAGATTTATTCGATTCAATTGAACAGATTTGAGAGCTTTTATTCAGTTTTCATCTTCGCAAGTTTTACAAAGAAATCCCTTGAAGTTCCAGAACATCATTGAACATAGAAAACCAGTAATTCGTACAAGAGAGAAAGAAAACAGATTTTAAGAAAGAAAAGAAAGAGCAGAACGATGTTTTAGAAAATTTTTTAAGTTATGACAACAAAGAGGGTCCCCAGAGGAGGGGTGAGTGCGTGGCTGACGAACCGTATGCCCTTTCAACAGAGGAAGGATTAGGTGTATAGGTCGACGGATCTGTATATCCCATCACCATGAGCCCTTGAAGTTCCAGAACATCATTGAACATAGAAAACCAGTAATTCGTACAAGAGAGAAAGAAAACAGATTTTAAGAAAGAAAAGAAAGAGCAGAACGATGTTTTAGAAAATTTTTTAAGTTATGACAACAAAGAGGGTCCCCAGAGGAGGGGTGAGTGCGTGGCTGACGAACCGTATGCCCTTTCAACAGAGGAAGGATTAGGTGTATAGGTCGACGGATCTGTATATCCCATCACCATGAGCCATAGTGCTAGTGACTGATATCAGGAGTTTGATCAAACGAATTGGACCAAAATGGTTAAAGTGTTGTCATAATTTCAGAAAATAGAAAGAAGAGCGCAAGTGTTGTGAGGATTGAGAATTTGGATTAGTGATTAATTTATTTGATTTGGGAATTAATCACGTAGATTTCGAAGTTCCTGCTGATTTTGAGTGTTGCGTTTATTTTTGGAATTTCGATCGTAGCGATTTTGATGCAAGCTGTTAGCAGTACGCTATTTGTAGCGGAGTCAACGCAGGTCAACCTTACTGTAGCTCGCTGCTGGTCGAATTGGAATCAGCAGAGGAGATGTAAGCGTGATGCATTTAGATCTGCTGGTTTTAGTTGAGTTGAAGATTGATGCTGGCAGATGTTGCGATTTAGCGTGAGATTGAATGAGGAAGCGACGCGTGTTAGTCAACATATTTGGAGCGTTGACTACTAGATTCAGCAGAGGCGCTTGTGAACAGTGATCAGCTGATGGTTTGTAGAATCAGTCGTGAGAGCTATCGATAGATATGATTACGTAGGCGTGACGTATTCATTGCTGCTGGTAGTAGTTGCGTTGCGATGGTTGCTGCTGATCAGCAGGCACGCAAATACGAATGTTGAGAAGCGGCGTCGTTTGAATTAGTTGAAACGCTGCGTTTTGAGCTTTTCGTTTGAGAGATCAGCTGCTGGTAGCAATGTTTACGTAACCAAAGTGACGTCGTTGGGATTAGTAGATGCGTCGTCGTTTTGAGTGATTTCTCGCGACCAGCAGATGAAATGTTTTGGAGAGAAAGTTGTTACCAGCAGATGGTCGTTTTGCTTGCGAGAGCTGTTGTCAGCTGGAGAATTGCTACGGCGTCGTCTTGATAAGTTGGAACGGTGTCGTTTTGAAGTGTTTTCTCGCGAATTCTTATTGTTTGCTCCTGCTGATTTTATTGAAGGGAAAGAGTTGGTATCTGCTGATCGTTACCTGCTGGTTTTGTCGGCTGCTTTGATAATCAGCAGACGTTGGATTTGA
>KV006437.1:0-13251 GCA_001598015.1 Dorcoceras hygrometricum
TTCAAATTCGATCAAAACCGGGCCCGACATCGCATACCGGCCCGAAAACTTCACGGGCTGCTCGGGACAGGCCCGAACTAAACCCTAGAAGAATTCAGAACAGCCGTCACGACATCGCCGGAGACTCGCCGGAGCGGCGACCGGCCGGCGGCCGCCGCCATCAAGAAAAACCGTGCGGCGCAGCGCCGCGCGCGGCCCGCGACAATCGCGCGCCATCGACGCACGACGACGCCCAGCCATCGCGCATCGTCTCGGGAGGAGCGTCCAGCCATCGGCGTGCGACGTTCGACACCGCCCGAAGCAGGAGCGCCATCAGCGCGCGCCCAGCGCGGCCATCATCGCCCGACGTCCAGCCGCACAGCCGCACGCATCGTCCGACCAATTAGCGCAACAAGTGCGCGAGGTCGGGCTGCACGTCAGGCGTGCAAGTGCGCGCAGCGGCGCCCGCGCCGCCCTCCCTTGCGCGGCCAGCGCGCAAGTCACGTGCCTCACGGGCGCGCGTTGGGGCGCCGCCGCATACGGCGGCGGCCGACGTTTGTTCCTCGATTTTCGGTTTTCCGATCTGAAAATTAAGTTGTTAGATGCAATTATGGCAATACATATTGATCAGATCCGGAGAAACACTGGCTCTGATACCACTGTTGGGGATCCGGACCGCCCCCCGACGAAGCAGCGGAAGAACATAAAAACAGGTGCCGGGAGACGATCAATACGAAAAGAACAATTCATAATTGTCATACATGGGGCGTTTAGGCGGGTTACCTTGCTGGCACTTGTGCCTGGCTCCAACCGGTATTACAATAATCCGGCTCTTCTCGGTAGATTGCGGTAGATTATCGCCAATCCGGTCCATGACCAGATCCGAGACTCCTTTGTCAGGCTGCACTAGAAGCGCTGACGAGATGAGCACGAACGGATTCTCCTCGTCGAACTGGCCGAAAACAATTTTCCGGCGACGATCGGCGGCGGCGGCGGCGTGTTCGAGGAGAGGAGGGGCGGCTGGTTTCTAGGTTTAGGGTTATGAGAGTTGAGAGAGTGTAGAGTAATTATGAAGTCTATTAAGTCTAATTAAATAGACTTAACAATGGACTTGGACCGGCCCATCGGGCCCGGGTCCAAATGACGATATCCATTGCTGCGACTTCATCGTAACTCCGATCGCCGATCAGATCGGACCGATCGACTCAGTTTTCAAAACTGAATGTTATGATATGAAAAACAATTTTTCATGATAGTGCCTGCAAGAACCAGTCGGTCGTGGTTAGTGTACAGTACGGTCCTTTCAATCCATATATCCCGATCAGATCAACGACCATTGGTAAATCGAGAGTCGCTAGAGATCCGATAGCTATGCATACATCTTGGAGATCGAATAGTGACATCGCGAGTGTAACTAGGTAAACACATTTACCTAAAATACTTCTAGTACTCTGGCCAGAGATTTATACACTATTATCTCCTCATATAGCATAGGATATCCACGCATGTCTGCGAGCGGTGAATCCTCGACAACGATGCATCGACTCCTACATGCATCGGGGTCTCACCCAATCCCGACGCCTTATGACCCCAAGTGAGTCGGAAAACGGGTCAAAGTGAGACGCCTATCATGTAGAGTCTCAATGACGTTTCGAGTCGTGAGGACTAATCAGTACAACCAAGACCTCGGACTTATCCACTCGACAAATGGTAATCACTTGAAAAGTCCGAATGAGGGTAGTTCGATAGATCACCAGGTCACTATCTATCTGCACGCTCAGAACATCACAATGTTCCCTACCAATGAAACATGGTACTTCGCATCGCAGATACTAGTCTCGAACTCGGGCGGCCTTATCCTTATTTTGACGGCCCAATCGACTAGGAACATGTTCAGAATACACAGCGACTATTAGATGTGTTTCATGATAGCCGTCATACCCACTATCACATCTAACATACGCTTTAGTGCATTCTAGGTCTTAACTCAACGCAATTGTAAATCATTACACACATAATGAAAGTAAAGAATGTCATATAAAAGAATGCGAATATCATATATAAAGACTGTTTGTACAAGAGTCTATAAAACCCACACGCCACAAGTTGGCTAGTTGGGCATCTACTCTAACAATTGCAACTTGTCTTATTTTTGTTATCACCAAAACTTATAAATATTGTCCTAACAGATGGTTTCTCCAGTTGGTTTAATCTCATATTTTCTCTTAATATAGGTTTGTACTGACTTACTTGTTAGCACTTTCTGGGAATGCAGCTTCACCGATTCTCCCAGATTCTCCTTAATATGTTGTAATAAGGTACTGACCTGAATGGAGAAACCCTGCGATTGTCGTTTAGGAGTTTGCACCATGTTTAGCACTTGAAACAGGATTTGGGCCCAGTTGAATTTCAGTCCGGCAGTGATTGCTATCATCAGATCAAGTTTTTTACTGGTAACCTGATCGAATGAACCAGCTTTGGCGCAAAGAGCTTTGGCCACAATGTCGTGCAGCAGACGAAATTCAATCGGCATGTCCCTTTTCTTGTTAGGAGCCTTGAATGGCTCATCAGACCCAGAAAACTGTCGCCGTATCTCAACCGTTGTCTCCTTTGGTATGGTCAGAAGATTTAGTGATACCCTCAAAATATAGCTCAAAAACTTCAATAAACGTATCCTTGGTAATCTCTATACGTCGAGCACCCACGAGACTGACAATTGTTCCTGCAAGGAATTTTGCATTAGTGATGAACTCAAGGACAGCCTCCTCGTAGACCGATCCGGACCCCTCTAGAAATCATTTGAGTCCTGAATCCTCCAATGATTTGAACATTTTGACCATGCCATTGTGCTCCATGGTAAGCACAGAGTCGAAGTTCACCTACAGGGCATTGACGAATAGAACGGAAGCCATCTCGAATAGTAATGAAATTGGAAATTAGTGCAATACAACGGAGAATATTGCAGAGAATTTTCTTGTTATATTAGGGTAGTGTGAAAATTTGTTGAATGCATACTAAGCAAAGCAGAGAAAGATGGTTTTTTTTTTAGAGGGGGAGGAGAGAAGGGTTTTCTGGACACGTGTTATCATCTATTTAAAAGTCTTTTGAAATGACGGAGAGATGACTGTCCGATTTGAAATATTTTGTAAAACAACTAACCAATCTCTACAGTTCAACTTTATATGCCAGCACGGAAACAATTGAGGCAAACCCCTTGATAACCCCTTGGTAACCAGCTCGATGGCAACCAATGGACTTGTGTAGTTATCTGTTTAGCTCATAATGTTCCCCCTGAATTGATGCATGCATAACATGTTCATGACATATCAAGAAGACCTAAGATGTTTCTAAAGTAAGAGAACTTAGCGTCCGGCAGAGGCTTGGTGAAGATATCCGCTACTTGCTGATCTGTTGGCACATGCTCCACCCGAATGTTTTTCTTAAGTACATGGTCTCGAATGAAATGATGTCGTATGTCAATGTGTTTCGTTCTGGAATGCAGCACAAGATTCTGAGTGATCGCGATCGCACTGGTGTTGTCACAGAAGATGGGTGCCTCTTGTGCATCAACGTCATAGTCCCTAATTTGTTGCTGAATCCATAGTATCTGTGAGCAACAACTTCCAGCTGCAAGGTACTCTGCCTCAGCGTTGGACGTAGCGATTGATGTCTGTTTCTTGCTAAACCATGAAATAAGTCTATCACCCAAAAATTGACATGTTCCACTTGTGCTTCTTCGATCAATCCTACATCCTGCATATCTGCATCACTGTAACCGATTAAATTCAAGCTGGAGTCTTTGGGATACCAAAGACCCACATTTTGTGTGCCTTTAAAATATTTTAGAATACGTTTAACAGCCATGTAGTGAGACTGTTTTGGATCAGCTTGAAACCTTGCACACATGAGATCGAGAACATTATATCTGTATGCTTGTTCTGAGGTATAGAAGTGAACCAATCATCCCACGATACATGGTTACCTCGACGGCAGTTCCAGCTTCGTCTTTGTCCAGCTTGATGGATGTGCTCATGGGAGTTGATGTGGAAGAACAATTTTCCATTCCAAACTTCTTCAAAAGTTCCTTAGTGTACTTCGCTTGATTGATGAAAGTTCCGTCCTTAAGCTGTTTAACTTGTAACCCTAGGAAAAATGTCAGCTCTCCCATCATGCTCATTTCAAATTTATCCTGCATTAACTTGGAGAATTTATCGCAAAGCTTATGGTTAGTTGATCCAAATATTATATCATCAACGTAAATCTTTACAAGAAAGATGTGATTATTCTTTAACAAACTTAAACAGTGTCTTATCAACTGAACCAATCGTAAAATCATGGTCAATGAGAAACTTGGACAGAGTATCATACCAAGCTCTTGGAGCTTGTTTCAGACCATATAAAGCTTTATCCAGCTTGTATACATGTTTCGGTCTGGTATGATATACGAAGCCAGGAGGTTGTGATACATACACTTCCTCATTCAGGATACCATTCAAGAAGGCACTTTTGACATCCATCTGATAAACTTTAAATTTCTTGAATGATTCATATGCAAGAAAGATTCTAATGGCTTCTAATCTAGCTACCGGTGCGAAAGATTTTTCAAAATCTATGCCTTCTTCTTGTCTATATCCCCGTGCAACCAGCCTAGCCTTATTTCGAACTACAGTTCCTTGTTCATCCAGTTTGTTTCTGAAGATCCATTTAGTTCCTATTATATTTTCATTATCTGGTTTAGGGACTAAATTCCATACTTTTCTACGTCCGAATTGATTGAGTTCTTCATGTATAGCGTCTATCCAGTTGGGATCTATTAATGCATCTTCTACTTTATTAGGATCTATATGTGATATTAAAGCAGAATTAAAATATTCGTTTAACATCTGGATTTGTGTCCTAACAGTTTCAGTCGGATTACCAATGACCAGCTCAGGTGGATGATTTTTATTCCACCGGAGATCTGGTCCGTATGAGGTAGACGGGTAGTGTTGTTCCCCTTGTGTCCTTGCTGGTTCTTCTGGGATGCCATAGGTTGATGTGATATTTGATGTGATATTATCATTTGCACAATCGTGTTCTGTACCAGCTAGATCATGATCTGGATCGGCTTGCTCAGCGACCGGAATACTAGCGCTGGTAATTGTTCTGTCCTCATCGGGTTGGTCATCAGCTTGTTGTCTAGGTTGCTCCTCCTCATCACTTGACTCATCCAGATGAGTGGATTCCAGAAGAGTGTAAAGATCATTTAACTTTGAGGCCGATGATGATCGAAAGCTGGTCTCATCGAACACTACATGAGCCGATTCTTATATCGTTAGAGTTCTATTGTTGAACACTCTATAGGCTCTGTTAACAGCTGAGTATCCCAGAAAGATACCTGCATCAGATCTTACATCAAAAGCTAGCAAGTACATTTTACCATTAATATGGATGAAAATTTGCATCCAAACACCCTGAAATACGAGATGTCAGGCTTCTTGCCATTCCAGATCTCATAAGGTGTGACTCCATGTAGCTTATTTATCATCGATCTGTTTTGTGTATCACAAGCTGTATTGACGGATTCAGCCCAAAATTTATTTGAAATACCAGAATCAGCAATCATAGTTGTGGCAGCTTCTTTTAAATTACGGTTTTTTTGACTCTCAGCCAACCCGTTTTTCTGAGGTGTTCTAGCTACAGACAACTCATGTTTGATTCCCATATCATCCAAATAGGAGGAGATTTAAAATTTAAAAACTATGTTCCTCTATCACTCCTAATCCGGTTGACATTACAAGATTTTGAAGATGTTTTAAGAGTTTGATCAGTTGGTCGGCAGTTTGATCTTTTGATTTCAAAAATAACACCCAGGTAAATTTTGAAAAATCATCAACCACAACAAGGGTGTATTTCATTCCCCCTAAGCTGGTTACAGGTATTGGACCGAAGAGATCCATATGCAAGAGATCCAGCTTACGAGAGGTTTTGGTACTGCCTTTAGTTTTGAAAGTAGATTTGATATGTTTACCCAGCTGGCAGCAGAGCAGATCTTGTCTTTTGAAAATTTTAGTTTGGGCAGACCATCAACTAGCTCATGCTTACTCAAATTTGTAATTGTTTTGAAATTCAAATGATTCATCCGTTGATGCCATAACCAACTTTTCGAAGAATAAACTACTAGACAAGTTAGTTCTTTATGCGGTTGATCTGACCAATCAACTTTGTATGTGTTACCAGCTCGATAACCTATTAGCATGGTCAGACCTTCCGAATTAAGAACCGTGCATGTGTGCTTCTGAAATTTGACAGAATAATTGTTATCACACAACTGACTGATACTAATCAAGTTGTAACACAGATTTTCAACAATAAGAACATTATTTACAATAAAGTTACCATGGGTAAGCTTATCTGTCAGACCCGTGCTAATTACTCAAGATAATAGCACAATTAAGTACATAATCACGAAAGCGTAAAAATCGGGCTTATAAATTTTCGAAATAATTTAGGCCTGAACTGAAAATCATACATTCAAAATATTCATAATCAAAATATGAGTTGACTCAGACTCATACCAATCAGGTAACAACAATAAATCTCAAATCGAACAGATCCCCAATTACATAAAAACACGGGGCATCCCCCGGTTCAATACATAGTAAAAATATACTGGGACTCAAGGAAACGGGGATCGACCAGCTGAACCTCCACTCTATCCAGCTTGGTTACCTGAAGATCCTGCAAATGGGTAACACAGACCCAAACAACACAAAGCAGGAAAACAAATAAGAGGTCAAGCCTCAGTACGAAGAGCTCTAAATAAACAGCAACTCATAAACATGCAGTATCAAAAGTCATGAGATGCATGAGGCTGCCAAGGAAATCGGGTATCAAGACCAGTAAGTCAACTGGCAAATCAAATCAGTCGAGCCTCTATACCACGCACAGCAAGTCAACCGATGAAAATCATCGGTCCGTGATATTCCGGCCCGTCAGCCATCACAGCTCGGTGGTATTCCGAAACGACAAGTCAGTCACTCACCACTCCGATGATAGTGTTGGACTATTCAGGCAAACACATCAGTCGCCCAGTCACAACGTGGCTCTAATCTCGGGTCATCAATCAATCAATCTGGCTCAATTTGTATGCATGAATGACAAGAAATTCATATCTGATTTCCACATGCATAAAATATATAAACAGCGCATACAATTCAGTAATTCAGGCAGTTCACATAATTCACAGAATTCACATAAGCCAGACTCAAGACTCAGATACTCGCAAGTTATGCTCGAAGCTGTTAAATCACGCTCAATCGTACCTTGAACGACTGAATTCTACCTCAACAGATTCTTGCAAAGGCACGGTACAACCACTGAAGCAACTCAGCCTCTTCCTGCTTTCAAAAATCCCAGCAGATACCTCCTGCGAACTCAAATCTGTCACAGGGCCTCACATATAAGCTTAATTCTAGTTCAAATCTAAACTTCTAAGCATCATAGCCTACGATCAGAACCTTGCTCTAGTTCTACAAGTCTACCGAAGCTAGAAACACAAGAGATGCTCACCCCAAAAACTCAAACCAGAAGCTCAAATCGACAAGAAAAGCTCACCCACAAGCTCACGCTAGCAAGAGGAACGCACGGCGCAGCTTTCTCCAAAAGCTTCGAACGCTAGCAGCTCCACTCCTCCAATCCATCGTTAATTCAAAGTCTAAAATAGGTAGCAATCGAAAGAGCTAAGCTAGGGGAGTTCAGCGCCACCAAGACCACTCAATTCGTCGGCGGAAAACGGTGGGAATCTACGAAGAAATGTTCGGGTGAACGGTAACTCGACGAGGGTTTGAATACGAAGATAAGAAATATCAGGTTCTCAATAATTCTAAGTGTCGATCAACACTTCTATATATAACCCTCAAATCCAACATCTGTTGTCCACGAAAAATATTCAGTCGACGTGAACAGTAGATATCTTACAGCAGATACCATTTCTTCTTGCTTTCGATAGAACCAGCAGCAACCACCAGTCGATACACTCTCAAAGGAAAACATCAAAACGACATCGTTCCAACTAACTCAACGACGTCGCAGCACTTCACCAGCTGACAACAGATATCTCTTGCTAAGAGGCCAAAATCTGGTAACAGACATCTCTCAACAACCACCAGCGACTGATCTCGTGAAATTACTCAAAACGACGACGCATCAACTAATCCAAACGACGTCGTAATGGTTACGTAAGCATTCCTGCCAACAGCTGGTCACCCAGTCGCAATAATCAAAACGCAGCGTTTCAACTTATTCAAACGACGTCGCTTCTCATCTTCTCCTAGTTTGTGCGCCTGCTGCCAGCAGCAACCATTCTAAGCGCAACAACTGCCAGCAGATAACAACGCGGTGTCTAAACAATAGCGCAACGTCTGAATTACAATGGGGAATAAGATTTCACGCGCAAAACCTTAAAAATTCATGCGATAAATCCCAAATCAATTTGATTAATCACAAACTAAAAGTCTGATTCCTCACATTACCCTTACCCACAGTGTTACCATTTGAATTGTCACCAAAAGTGATCTTAGGTCCATTGCAGGATTTTATATGTGTGAGCAGCTTGGCATCCCCGGTCATGTGCCTTGCACATCCACTATCCAGATATCACGTTGACTGCTCCAGTATGGATTCCTGTTGTTCCTGCAATCACAAGTCAAGTATATTTGGTACCCTTTGATTCAATTGGGTCCAGGTTGGATTAGACCTTTTGGGACCCATACTTGGATAATCGTAATCCATTTTCCAGTGTGTGCATCAAAGCATTTGTGCGATCCATGTGTGTTCTTTGTTCTGTCTCGAACATGACATGCAGTATATGAGATTTTTATCTGGGTTTCCGATATTGTGGCTTATACTGCATGTCCTTCCCTAAAGATCGTAAGAGCTTGCTTGTTTTACTGATGAATTTGGGCTTTCCTCGTATTAATTCAACCTTTTTGTTTAGCCAGCTCTCCCGAGGCTTCTCGGGAGCATTATATCCAAGCCCACAAAATCTTCCTTGCCGGATCAAGAGCTTATCTGCTATCATAGCTTCACCAGATTTCGTCTCAGCAAATCGTTTCTGGCTAGGTTTTACAAAGTTCATTGTCTTAAACTTTGTCCCACCTAGCCTTGGATTGCTGCTGGTTTCTGCGGTACTGCCTTCATTGCTATAGTAACCCAATCCGGTTTTATTAACAGAATGCTTTGTAGCTCCTTGCAGTTTTTGTCACGAGGCAGAGGATTTGGTCCAGGAGCTTATTATATCAGCTAACCGCTGATTCTCGTAGAGCATCTCCTCTGACCTGCTTCTCAATTCAGGATTCTCATTTTCAAGCTTACTTAGAGCAGCTTGCATAGCACTTGAGCCAGCTAGCCCAGCACTTGTTGCACAGCTCTCTTCTTCAGCTTTAAATTCCTTGAATGATTGAGAAATCTTTTTGTATTCGAGGACCATTTCATTCAGTGCAGTAACAAGGTCCTCCCGTGTGAATTCAGGGTTTGAAAAATCAAATACCTCCTCAGTGTCATCTGCCATGAGACACTGTACTTCTTCCTCACTATCACTTGAAGAGGAGGTTCCGGAACTTGATTTCTCTGAATCGGAGTCATCCCATGCATTTTTGTTTTCTTCCGCTACCATAGCTTTTTTAGTTCTCCCTTTATGATACACACTCCTTCTTGTTCTTCTTGTTGCTACGGTTTTGTCGCTTCTTTTCATCTCTCATTGGCTTATTGCAATCAGCCATGAAGTGACCAGTCCTGCCACAGTTATAACATTTATCGTCAAAAGGAATATTACAATTTTTCTTGGGAGAATTAAACGAGAAGGGTTGAGTATTCTGCTTCTGCATGAATTTTCCAAATTTTATTATAAGTAGAGCCATTGCATCTTTGCTCATCTCATCTGCTGATCTGCTACTTGTAGAGCATGGACTTTGATCTGGAATTGTGACGGCTAGAGCTCTGATCAGTTGAGATGTAGAGGGCTCTGCTTCTGCTCTCGTTTCCAGTTCGAACTTGTATGCCTTTAGATTGGCAAACAAGTCATGCAACTCCATCTTATTCAGGTCTTTAGACTCTCGCATGGCCATAGTTTTTACGTCCCACTCCTTGGAAAGTGCTCGCATCACTTTTAGGGCCAGTTCCCTGTTGTTGTATGTCTTGTTTAGTCTACCCAGCTCAATTATCAATGAGCTGAATCGTTCATCAAATTCTGCCATGGACTCTTCAGGCTTCATTTTGATAAGCTCAAATTTTTGTAGAGCCACGGTCAGCTTATTCTCCTTGGTTTCCTCGTTTCATTCGCATATCTGGGTTAGCTTTTCCCAGATTTTTTTTGCAGTTGTACAAGTCTAGATTTTGCTAAACATGTTGTTGTCTAGCGTTTTGTATAATATGTCCTTTGCGTACGTTGTCCAGATTTTGCTTTCTTCTTATCTTCTGAGGTACCACTCCTGTCTGGGTTTCTCAATCCATTTTTGTATAATATGTCCTTTGCGACGTTGTCCAGATTTGCTTTCTTCTTATCTTCTGAGGACCACTCCTGTCTGGGTTTCTCAATCCATTGAGGTGCACCATCAGCTATAGCAATAGCAGTGTTTACTTTCATTATTGGCATTGGTCCGTGGGTGATCACGAACTACATGTCATCATCTTGTGCTGCTAGATGCGCCTTCATCCGGATCTTCCAGACATCGTATTCCTCCTTAGAGAACATAGGAATTTTAGAGTGAGAAACCGACATGTTTAATCAGTAAAAGTGAATAAATTGTTCAGACACTGAAAAAACCTGCTCCGATACCACTTGTTAGGATCGAAAAGAGAACTTGAGAGTTTAGAGGTGGGGGTGAATGAACTCCCTTTACAGATTTTTATTTGAAAATTTGTTTCGGAAATTTTTACAGCTCAAAGCCAACTTCCAGCCGAGTTATCAGCTGGGAAGCTTTCTCAGTGGTACTGTTATCTCGTGTAATAAAATAGTTTTGTGCGGAATAAACACAATTCAAGCAGTTGAAAGATTTAATCAAATGCGTAAATGTAAAAGTAGTAGGGACGAGAGATTTGTTTCTGGAAGTTCGGAGCGATTTCTCCTATGTCTCCCCTTCTTCCACAATGGGAAGGATTTCAATAGAAGGATTTGATTTTATACAACTCTTGTACAAACCCACTCCCCTGACCGGCAGCCAAGAGAACTCCTAGAAACCAACGACACACAGACCTGCAGCCTGGTTCGTATTACAATAATTCCAGCACTCAGCTGGTTGTGCTATCCTAGCACTCAGACACTCTCTGTCTATAATTTTTCAATTCAAACACAAGTCTACAGAGTGTGTGAGGAAGAGTTAGTGACTCCAAAGGTATGAAAAATATATGCGTGTGTCACTCAAGTGAGCTAGTTCAGGATGAACTTTTCTTCTATGAAGAACTTGGTTAGCTTCTGTATGTTCGAATGATTTCACAGTGTTCTGTACTCTCCTTCATAGCATCTCTTCTCCTCTATATATACTCTTTAGATGCAACGGTAATAAATTTTGCCAGTAGACACACCTTAATTGCTTGTACGATGAGAGTACAGCTTCATTAAATGCATTGCCCTTTTTGGCAAGTCTGCGCCGTCTTCAGTATGTGTCATATCCCTGCATATCTGGTTTTAGCTTGAAGTAGTCCCAACGACTACAAATCATGTCAGAGATGTCAACTGATTTGTTTCAGACTGTACTTGACTTCAGACATTCCGAAATTCAAATTGCTTATGTCGTTCTGTACTCAGCTGGTTTTATTGTCCTGTGCCAAGCTAGTTTACCCGTTCCGGTTTTTGAATCTGAGCTGGTCCCTGTAGTATCTTAACATTCAGCTGGTACAATATTTTGAGCTGGTTTCTGCACTTTCCACCATCCAGCTGGTCTATACTAAGGTTTCGGGCTGGTTTGACTTTTGACCAGAATAATCTGAGCTGATTTTCCCTCGATCAGCTTGACTTCGCCCCGATCTGGTTTCTTTGTTCAACATGGTAAGTCTCGTCCAGATCTTGTCTCTTCGGTTTTAATGATCTCTTTTACGAATTCTATATCTTGTTCATTTTTCATCACCAAAACTTCTGAAATTCATCCTAACAGTGTCTAAGCTGAACCAAAAGGGAAAGATTGGTATAGGGGAACAGACTGGACAAGGTCTGAGCGAAAGCTGGTTCACAGTCATTTGATCTGCACCAGCTTAGGCAAGGTTCGAGGAAGGTGAGAAAACAAACAAGAAATGTTCAGCTCAGACGCGATCTGAATGGTCAATATATAAAACCAAGATTCAAAAGATCGTACACTAATTTTTCACGCATCCTAATGGACACATACACTAGAAGAACCATCAAAGTAATTCAAGTATGGGTCCCAAAAGGGTTAATCAAATCTGGACCCAAGTAAAATTGGGTACCAAAAATTTATTTTCTGATTGTAGGTGTTCAAGAGATCAGAATAGTATCTGAACAGTGGATGCTCCAGACACATGACCGGTAATCACAAGTTGCTTTCAGATATCAAATACACTAAAGGACGAAACATCGTCTTCGACGATAACTCAACAGGTGAAACTCTGGGCAAGGGTAAGATTGTCCAAAGTAATGTTATCATTAAAGATGTGCTACTTGTTGAAAATCTTTGCTATAATCTGATTAGCATTAGTCAATTGTGTGATAATGATTATGTGGTAAATTTTTGTTAGAGTAGATGCCCAACTAGCCAACTTGTGGCGTGTGGGTTTTATTGACTCTTGTACAAACGATCTTTATATATGATATTCGCATTCTTTTATATGGCATTCTTTACTTTCATTATGTGTGTAATGATTTACAATTGTGTTGAGTAAAGACCTAGAATACACTAAAGCGCATGTTAGATGTGATAGTGGGTATGACGGCTATCATGAAACACATCTAATAGTCGCTGTGTATTCTGAACACGTTCCTAGTCGATTGGGCCGTCAAAATGAGGATAAGGCCGCCCGAGTTCGAGACTAGTATCTGCGATGCGAAGTACCATGTTTCATTGGTAGGGAACATTGTGATGTTCTGAGCATGCAGATGGATGGTTTGCCTGGCGAACTATCGAGCTACCCTCGTTTGGATTATCCAAGTGGTTACCATTTGTCGAGTGGAGAGTCCGAGGTCTTGGTTGTACAGATTAGCCCTTATTACTCAAAACATCATTGAGACTCTACATGATAGGTGCCTCACTTTGACCCGTTTACCGACTCAGTTGGGGTCAT
>KV006437.1:13979-38306 GCA_001598015.1 Dorcoceras hygrometricum
TGGTCGCCTCCTCCCCTTCTCCTTTAACCGCCGCCGCCGCCGCCGTGCAAGGCCGCCGCCCTTCTTCGCCGGAAATTAGTTTCCGGCCAACTTTTCGAGGAGAATCCGATCTTGCTGATCTCGTCAGGACTTCTAGTGCAGTCTGACGAAGGAGTCTCGAATCTGGTCGTGGACCGGATTGGCGTATCTACCGCAATCAACCGAGAAGCGCCGGGTTCTTG
Source organism: Dorcoceras hygrometricum (assembly GCA_001598015.1). Lineage (NCBI taxonomy): Eukaryota > Viridiplantae > Streptophyta > Magnoliopsida > Lamiales > Gesneriaceae > Dorcoceras > Dorcoceras hygrometricum. Next base: position 14,201 of record KV006437.1, read on the forward strand.
AAACACCGGTTGGAGCCAGGCACAAGTGCCAGCGAGGTAACACGCCTGAAACACCCTATGTATGTTGATACATTGATTGTTGTTATTCGTATTGATCGCATCCCGGTTAAAATTTATTGTTCTTCCGCTGCCTGCCGGGGTGCGGATCCGGATCCCCAACAATTTTCACAAACATACATGCACAGTTCAGAACCCTGCTGGTATGACTGTTCTAATAGGACACAGGTCGGGTAACACTTACAAAGTGAACTGGTCAGATCAGCTAGTGACTGAACCTACTTGTTTGATTGCAAATACTTCTAAAGCATGGTTGTGGCATAAACACATGAATCATACAAATTTTAAAACAATAGCCAGTCTGTGTAAGCAATATTTGGTCACCTATCTACCCAAAATTGACTTTACGAAAGAAACTTTGTTCAACATGTCAGCTCGGAAAGCAAGTGAGGTCTACTTTTAAGAACAAGGGTTGTAACTCTTCTTTTCGGAGCTTGGAGCTGTTGTACATAGACCTATTTGGACCTGTCCAGGTAACCAGCTTAAGGGGAACGAAGTACACCCTAGTAATTTTCGATAATTACTCTAGGTTCACCTGAGTAATATTTTTAAATCAAAAGATCAGACCCTGGACCACCTAATAAATGTTTTAAATCGACTTCAAAATGAGAAATCTTCTTCTATCGATCATATTAGGAGTGATCGTGGTACTGAATTTTTAAATCGAAATTATCCTTCTATCTTGAACATAAAGGAATCAGGCATGAGTTATCTCTGGCTAGGTCACCTCAACATAACGGGCTCGCTGAGCGCCGTAATCGTACTTTAAAAGAAGCCGTGAGAACTATGCTTGCTGATTCCGGGATTTCTCAAAAGTTTTGGGCTGAAACGGTGAAGACTGCATGCTATACACATAACAGATCTATGATTAACAATAAAAGCACAAAATTTCGTATGAGATCTGGAATGGCAAGCTACCAAACATTGCATATTTTAAAGTTTTTGGTTGCAATTGCGACACAGATATTCTATGAACCTTAGCAGCTCAAACGAAACCAGCTCAGAAAGTGATTTCCTATTCAAGTCTGTATAAGTGTTCAGTTTTTTGCTGAAACTTAGTTTGGCCTTGTATTAAATTCTTATTCTTGAGAGAGCCATAAACAAATTGTAAACACAGCCTGCGAGCTGGTGCATTGTGAGATTATGAGTTCAGCTCGGGTGCGGCCTGACTGATTGGATTAGGATACTCTGTATTTTAATCAAAGTTTTCTAGTGGAAATCCTTCTTGTTAGGAATAAGGGGAGCGTAGAAGCGTTTCTTCGAAATTCCATAAACAAATCTCTGTTTCTATCATCTTTATTATAGGCTTTCATTTACGTTCACTGTTTGATTGAACTATTATTCCACGTAAAATACTTTTATTGTTCAAGAAAAACAGAGTGACTGAGTAAGGGAATTTGGCTGTTAAATCAGCTGATTTGCAAACAGTTTTTAAAACACAATATTTTTAAAGGAGTTTATTCAACCCCTCAACCCCTCCCCCCTTCTAAACTCCAAGCTTTTTATTTTCGATCTTAACAATTAGTATCAGAGCATGTTGTTATTGAAAAGAGCATTTAGATTGATTTATGTGCTACAAAATTTGTTTTAAAATGTTTTCGAGCTTATTTTATAAAGATAGGGGGAGTAATGATTTTCGAATGGCAGAGCAATTTTCCGAAAGAAAAGTGTAGCATTATCTCTTCTGTCGAGCTGACACAGATTGCGCGAGATCTTTTTGGACGCCAAGATCTTTAATGATGGTTGTGCTGATAATAGAGCATGTGATAAAATTAGAGAAAAATGGAAGAGATTCTGCTAATTCGATTATCATTTATCTTCTAATATGAGTAGTTGGGCAAAAACCAGTAGCACTTTGTTGTTTTTAAAATGATTTTTCATGCATTCTGGTTTTCTGTTCAAAACTGTCTTTCCAAACCTTTTGATTTGAAAAGCAAAAATCCCATGTTGTTTCAGCTTTGGGGGAGTTTTGGTTTTAATTATTGGGGGGAGACAAGATTTTTTGACCTTTTTGATTCTCACAAAAAGTGTGGGAATATTTCAAAATTATCTGCTATTGCTTGTTGCTTATTTTTTAACCAAGTTTTGTGTTAATCAAAAAGGGGAAGATTGTTGGATCTGGAAACAGATCTGATATGATTTTGATGAACACAAAACTTTTTGTGTTGCGTACTGATGTATTTACTTGAGCATGCAGGCCAGATCGAAAGATCAACTCGGAGCTTAGCGAAACAGATCAGTGACGAAGAAGCCCAGAGGTCTAAGCTGGAACGGTGGGATACGCCCAAACTGATCCAGCAGACGACATCCAAGCTAACCCAGCTCGAAGCAAGAGCGGCTTCGAAGATCAGATAAGAGCCGAGCTTAGAGAAGCAGCTCAGAGCAGAATCGGTTCAGATCAGATGAGACGAAAGTAGCTTAGATGAGAACAGTTTAGAATTAGCAAAGAGAAACAGTTCAGATCAGCTTAGAGCTTACATGAGCAGCTCAGAGCTTAAAACAGATCAGATCGAGAAATCAGATCAGATAAGCAGCTCAGACAAAATCATCTTAGAATATATAAAACAGAACAGCACAGATAGAATCAGGAGAGAGTCGATCAGATTAGAGCAGATAAGAAAAAGAGCAGCTTAGAGAAGAAGCACAGAAGCAGCTCCAGAGCAGAAAGACTCAGATTAGAACAGCTTAGAGCATATCAGCTCAAAGCAGCTTAGAGAAGAGCACACCTGATCAGATAGAATCTTAGACCAAACCAAATCATACCAGAGCGAAGCTTCGACCAGACCAGAAGGAGATCAACTCAGACGAATTAGTTTGTACAAGCTTTATTCAGAATACTAGAAACAAACTATTTTGTCTGATCAAGATAGAGCTCACATGTTCAAAGTCAGCAAAGCCTGTAAAAGCATTAAATGATGAAAGACACAAGGTACAACAATGACAGAACTTTTTAGAAGCTTTTTAACGGCTAGGAACCTGTGTCCAACGGTTACATCGGCTCAGAGGCTTTAATACAAGTTGGAAGAAAGGCATAAAAAGAACAGTCGAGAGCTGGTACACAAGGTGTCAGCTGATGTACAAGCTGAGAGCTAGTGCCCAGGTGTGATTTGGTGCACAGTCGAGAGCTTAAACTCGGAATCACTATAGTCGACTACAAAACTTGGGAAGAGGATGAAGACATCAACTTAGGAAGAAGCACTTCCGAGTGTGTGAGATTTATTATTTGAGAGAGTGAGCTTACATTATAAATCTCACACACACAGATTCACTCACATATATGAGAGCCGAGAGCTGAATAGAATAGTTGAGTGAATCACAAGTCAAAACTTATCAAAGCTGTCTTGACACGAATACGTAAAACTTAGTATTTATAGTCTTTCTCATAGAGACGTTAAATAAGTGAAAACATAGTCTAGAAGTCTCAGCTTTGGGCAGGGGTAAGTCCCAGCTGATGTGGATCTGTCAGATTGCTGTAAGATCAAAGTCTTCTAGTGATGTCTTCCAGTTTGGAAGAAGGGGAGACGTAGGAGATTCAGCTCCGAACTTTCAGAAACAAATTATGTGTTCTCTATTTTATTTCTTTATCAGCTTTCAGCTTTCATGTTTTTAAGCGTTTTAACAAATCAATTTTAGAGTGTATATCAGATGTTTTCCGCTTGGTTTTCATATTAGATCTGGTATTTCCCGGTGCTCATTAGTTTTCAAGAACACAAATTATTGCAACTCAGGAATCAGATCGTGCACAACCAGTTCTGTTTAGCATCGCCTTGATGCATTCTGAGCTGGTCAGCCCCTCCCCACTCCGTGCTGTTTTTTTTAAAACCCATTTAAAAGCACGCGATCTGAATTTTTGGTCCATGAATTGTGTTCGAGCTGTATAAGAGCTCCTACGTACCAGTTCTCGGACCCTTCAAACCCGGATGTTTTCTGCTTAAATTCTTAAAAGTGGAGGGTTTATTAGCTCATTCATTTAATTAAGAGGGTTCCAATCCAAGTGTCTTTTGGAAATTATTATAATGGGTTTTGTTGTAAAAACTCAGGGCCAAACTTGAAAGCCTAGTTAACCAGTTCAGCCCATCAAGTTTATCTATCTTGCCGCACAAGCAGAATCCCTTAGCCGAAATAAAAAAATAAAATAATCGTAAATCATTTCTTCGCACCATTCTTCATCGTGAATCAAGGTTACTTCTTCCACAGATCAGTTCGTTTTTCCATTTTGCGCTTTAATTTATGCATTCTCGGTTAGTTCTCTTCATTGAACTTTGAACTCTAACCTCTCGCAGGGGGAATTTGAATCCCAAATTGCACATCGAAAATGTTCCTCACAAGGTTAATTTTTTATTATTTGCTGCCTAACCATGGGTTTCTGAGGTTTCTGTTGCGATTTTCTTATTTTTTGGATATTTTTGTAGGACTGAATATGACAGAGGAGTCAATACTTTCTCTCCGGAAGGCCGGTTGTTTCAAGTTGAATATGCGATCGAAGCTATCAAGGTTTTACTTGAAGATGATTTGTGTTTAAAATTGTTGTCACTTTAATGTTATATAATGTGTATTGTGTTTTGATTATTTCAGTTGGGTTCGACTGCAATTGGAGTGAAGACTAAGGAGGGGGTCGTTCTTGCTGTTGAAAAGCGTATCACGTCGCCGCTTTTGGTATGTACAATATTATTTTTGAGAGGGGGTCTCGTTAGTGTTTGTTGGCCACCTTTTGCAGTGGTGCAAGCGTGAAAGTCTCACTCGAAGAAACTCTAATGGTGGAAATTTTATAAAGATCCGAGATGGATCTGTTCTCTTTATGTTTTCCGAGTCTTTAGAAAATTCTTGTATTGGTTCAAATTGAAAGCATGATGATCTGGATTCTGGAATAAGGAACTAGATTAGGTACACTGTATAACTTGACAATCTAGTGGGGGGTATAAAATATAATATATTACTACGGCTTGCAGGAGCCTAGTAGTGTCGAGAAAATTATGGAAATTGATGAACATATTGGTTGTGCCATGAGTGGCTTGATTGCTGATGCTCGTACCCTGGTCGAACATGCAAGAGTTGAAACTCAGGTAATATTTTTGCTTTTCTAAATTCTTTCTTCTTTTATAGCTCGTGAGTGTGTTTGTTGTGTTAGCTACTGATCGGTTCAGTTCCATTTTCTAGAATCATAGGTTTTCATACGGTGAACCCATGACAGTTGAATCCACTACTCAAGCTCTCTGCGATCTTGCCTTGCGATTTGGTGAGGGAGACGAAGAATCTATGGTTAGCCTCTTTCGTGTTTGTTTAGATCCCTTAAATATGATTTTTTTTTTGTTATTCAAGAGTCAAGTTATTTTATCACAATTCCTTTCATAATATGTATACTGTTAAAATGTTATATTTGTTATATGCACCATTGGCTGCGAAGTAAACATCGATTGAGTAGCACAATTGAGACATAGCAAATTCACAGATATATCCTTTTGTAATAATGTTTTGAGTTACTGTCACTTTTAGAACTACTTGAATATTGTTTTAGACTCGCAAATAGTGTGTAACGAAATTCAACAACTAATTAGTGAATTCTTGAGTGACGATTGTTGTTTCTCTGTCAATCTATACGGACAAGTGATTTGAAATCTCGTCCATTCTTATATTATTTTGTTTTCCTGCAGTCCCGGCCTTTTGGTGTGTCTCTTCTCATTGCTGGTCATGATGAGAATGGGCCCAGCTTGTAAGTTATGCATTTATATTGAATCGTTGGCGATTCCTTAACTTTTCTTTTGTATTTATTGATTTTTGCATAGCAAAGAAATGACATTATTTTTCATTATTTTGGAAGATGGTAAACCTTTCATATTGTGAAAAGTTCAACAAGAAGTAGTGAATGTTATGCTTTGCTATGAAAGGTGGCACTTACTTGAAACCTTTCATATGGTGAAAAGATCCGCAAGAAGTAATGGATGTTATGCTTTGCTAATTTGTGACTGAAGATGGCAAGTCTAGAAAGAAGTTATTAGGCACAGCTGCTTTTTAGCTGCATTTCGCTATCTCTGTAATTTTTCCATTTAAACGACAAATGCTGTTTTGATTGTGATTGATCTCTATTTTGTTCCTTTACTCAAGTGTAAAACAAAATTTAGAAATTTCAAGCACGTTTTGTCACCCGTCGAGAGCTGCTTATTCACAATTTAGATTGTGAAATTCTTGACTGGCATTAAGTTTTTGGCTGAATAATTTTGCTCGTTAATCATCTGAGAAAATTGATCCTAAAGGGATATGTTGTGCACAGGTACTACACCGATCCATCTGGCACATTTTGGCAATGCAATGCTAAAGCAATTGGGTCAGGTTCTGAAGGTGCTGATAGCTCCTTGCAGGAGCAGTTTAACAAGGTTACTATTTGTTTATTTGGCAGTAACTATATACCAGTAAACTCTAATTTACTTTGCTTGATATCTTAACCTCAAAATGGACACCACTACTTTAAGAAGGATATAGTTTGTTGTTTTTTAGGTTATAATATACATTCCAAGATTCCAAAACAGGATGACATTTCCAATTCTAATGTTATAAGCTTGTTTTCTTGATTCAGGATTTAACTCTGAAAGAAGCAGAAACTATTGCGCTTTCTATTCTGAAGCAAGTTATGGAGGAAAAGGTGTGCTACTGTTGAGATGCATGCATGTTCTGTTTTTATGCCCTAGTGCTTGAAATATTTATACTTGGTTTTGAGCTCTGCCGATTGGTATCAGGTCACAGCCAGCAACGTCGATATTGCTAAGGTGGCGCCTACTTATCATCTTTACACCCCTAATGAAGTTGAAGAAGTCATCAGCCGTCTGTGATAAAACAGGATCCGCTAGTCAGTCCTTGTTTTATTTTCCGCGTTCATTTTAGCGACTGAGTCATTATTACGTTGATGCATAAACTCTTGTACCAGTACTTGCTTTTACCATTCAAAATTCAACTGTATTGAAGGGTGTGATAATCTTGGACCTACTTCTATAGAATTTTTGGCTTGGACAACAGTAACTGCTTTTCCAATCTTGTATGATTGCTTGTGTGGTAATCAGCATAATGCTCACGCTGTTATTTAAACTAAAGTATTTGAGTTGCATCCTTTTGCTAGAGCATTTGATATTTGATACTTGTATAAAGTCTGATAAGATACTATAGATTTTCCTATGATACTATTTAAATAGCCTAACACAAAATGGTCGGGTGAGTTCGTATGAGTTAAAACGAATTTACCGACGGATACGGAACCTAAATGTAGAAATCTGGTTTTAAGCTTTGAAATGTCAAATTGAGTTGGTTTGTAAATTTTCTAATATGCTTTACACATAATTAACAACAAGTGTTTATTCTATTTTTTGTCATTCTATATGTGGTAATGTACGTAAGTATAGTTACATTAAGACGTAATGCGTTTTATAGCTTAAAATTTCAACAAATTTGAAATTATTGATTATGTAACTTTGTAACCTACCGCTCAAACCATACAAAACCACACAATATATTAACGCCTTGGTCAATCAGTAAGCATTGGTAAAAAAAACACTCCAAAACTGTGATCTCACAACGTATGGTAATCAAATAGCTCGTCTCACAAAAAGTGCCAGATTACGATAAGCATGTCCAGAACAGGGCGTAGTTGGAAAGATATGCGTAAAAAAGGGTTCACTTTAAAAGCAAAATGAATTGGCAAATGCCATGCCAACTGTAACACTCCTATATAGAATGTACCATTGGTATCAAACATATAAGAGATCTACAAAACATTGTGGAGTTCCTCAATCACGGAATTCATCCATGAATTCTTGATGGAATTCAGTGAGGCGTGAAACAATGGCCGGTATTCTGTCCTCTTGAGGTAATATAGTGCACCTAAAATGCCATGTTCCAGGCACCTACCACAGAAACAACCCAAACATCAGGTGTACGAGAATTTATAAATTCTACAAACTAAAAAAGTTCATATTAATATCCAAATTGAATAAACTTATGTTTTCTGAAAAGATACTCTCAGAAAATCTTATCATACACTCTTAAAAACATACCAGGTAAACACTTTTCCTGAGCCAAATGATTATGTAACAAAACTCTGATAGATGGGAGGGACGGTAATATTTACCTGTCCAAAACCAGATCCAGGGACTACAACTACTCCAGTGGCATTAAGAAGTCGACGGGCGTAGAACGTGTCTGCGGATGTTTTAACTGCTTCTGCTGCTTCGATTGCTTTCTTTGGTAAGCGTATACGAGGAAAAAGATACATGGCACCTTCTGCTCTGTTGCATGTAACTCCTTCTAAACTGTTTAATGCCTCCTCAAGTTTCTGAAGACCAGGAAAGAGTGAAGATAAGCAACAGGTGAGAAAAGGCTCCAAAACCATCTAGTGGCAAGCCACCAATGAGAGAAGTTTATGAAGTCTAATAAGTAGCAATGATATATGTTTTCAGTTTTTTCCTTATTTATATCTCCGGTTTGTAGTCTCAGATAAATGGTTAAATCTTCAGTTCATGCTAACCTGGGCACGTTTTGCGAGTGAAGAGAGAATTGCATCTTTCTCCGCCGAATAAGACTCGTAGGATTCATCTCCAACCTACAAAATCATAGAACAAATTTACCAACAAGGGTGCATAAATGTATTCGTAATTGGACTGCTAATAGACTTGTATGCTTTAGCTTGTGGAAAGGTTATGACTATCATCATAATTACAATGAAGTTTATAGGATCCTATCAATAACAGTTATCAAACAAAAATACTCTCTCGAGAAGGCTTACACTAAAAGACAACGGAAAACAATAAAACCAGTGAGGCAAATGCATCGTCATTACTCCACTTGGTTTATCATGTAGCTTCCTATCGAGTGTGATCCATCACTTTTACCTAAACATTTATAATCTAACTGGCATCTCGAGATGGGAAATTTATTCCATGCATTATTGGTGTTTATGCACTTATGTTTATTGTTTGAATATATAAAATGAAAGATAGTTGAGCAAAGATGAACAAGAAACACCAACCTTTGGGGGATTCATGACAAGGCTTGCAAGAATCTGACCAGATATATTAGAACAGAGGTTCACGGATGCCATCTTGTATATTTGCTCCCTTACCTCAGGACTAAATCCTGTGACCTCCATGTAACCTCCTCTTTTTCCACATTCTCCATAATAACCTAGAGGAGGAAAAGAAACAGAAGCTCATCTACTAGAAGCAGGCTCCCTTGTCATAAAATCATAGTTACTACATGCAAGAAAATCTGACCACAGTACCTTTCGACACAGACTGAAAAGACACCAAAGACAAATCTTTCTCCCCATAACCCATAGACCGTGCAACCTTTTTAAAGGAATGGAACTGTTTGTCAGGAACGTAAATATTTTCCTGGTACACCTGCAAAAAAGCCCAAAACCAATTCGTCAAAGACACTTATTATCTGAAGCTAATGACGTTGAGCCATCTAGAGGCAATAAAGTGAGAGTGTCAATAAGAGCAATTTTCAGAAGGAGATTCATAGGTCAAGAATAATTGAACTTTAAGGAATCTAGAAACCTCATCTGCCAAAAGAACAAGCCCTTCTTTCTTGCAGAATTCCACGATTTGCTTTAAATTGTCCTCAGCCAAAACCTTCAAAAGAAGCATTTAAAAATTCAAATTGTTAGACAAGTCCAAAATCAGAAAGACCAAACAAAATTCCAGAAAACACAATCAGCCAACAACGAAATGGCAATTTCCACATTAAGCATAAGTATTTACCTGCCCTGTAGGATTGCCAGGATTTATGACAACCAATGCCCTGACACAAACACCCTTTGACCTGGCAGTTTCCAACTGATTCTTGAGATCAGAAATCTCCAGTCCCCATCCTGCTTCTTCATCAAGATAATAAGGAACCTACTCAAAAAAGTGACCAGTCACAGTTTAAACTAAAGTTCTGGTCATAGTTCAGGTGATGTATCACCACATCGGTTAAGTGAAAATACATAAACATTTTGTGAGACATAGAGCTACCAACAACGTACAAGAGTGCCTCCATGGAGAGCAATCGAAGCAGAATAAAGAGGGTACTGAGGAATTGGACACAGTATACCATCTTTCTCTGACCGTATCAACAACTGCATCATCATATGAACCTAAACATATAACTGAGAAATGTTATTCCACATCTGGTATTGCAACTCTTTTGAGTTTTTCCTTCAATCTTCTGTGTAAATAACAAGAATGGGCATAAAAAATTTTACTGCTGGGCTTGCACCATCTGTCAGGAAAATGTCATTTGGATCAGCTGGGAATCCATCACGAGCCTCAATACCGGCAGCAATTTGATCACGCAAACCTTTGATCCCCTGATTTCATAGGAACAAAGGAAATTGTTTAAACATCCGTAGAGCTGCAATTACATACAACCAAGGTTTCAAATGGTCATGCTTACCTGACTGTGACTATATGCACCAGTAGCCCGTCCAGGAATTTGATCTATGATCTGGAAAGCCCTCTCAATGGAATCAGCACTGCAAATTCCACAAGAAAAAAGAAGGGATTATGAATTTATCTCACAAAACCAGCCAGTTTGGATACAAGTCAAACAAGTCAAGAAGTTTATATTGACTCATGCATCAGTAAAGAAAAACAGACACAAATTAACACTACGCTGAATCTGAAAAACAAAGATTACGATAATTGTGATCCTATAATTATTATTCACCTTCTCTATCCACTGAATCTAGAAAGATAGTTTCACCCTATACAGTATTGCCGTAAAAATCTTCAACACTCATTTTTACATGTAAAAGCAAAAAAAATAGCATATGAAATTCTAAGGGTACTACAAATAAAGAATCTGTTCAAATAATGTCAAGTCAGTTGTTTAGCTTGAACATTGAACATTTACCTGAATAAACCCTGTGTCTCAGATTTGTCCAAGATGGAAGGATGGTCACATAGCGCAAGAACCTGAATAAAAAAATAAATAAGAAGCTGGACACATGAACTTGAGGTAAGCCACATAATATGCAGTCCACTCACCTCTCTAAAGAAAGTGATTGGCTGCTGACCTAGTGCTTGAGGATTTCCTATGTTGCAGTAAAGTATCTGTAAAAATAAGAACAGTATAAGTATGACAACTATATTGCCCTTTAATGTAAACATGCCACAATGATATGGATGAAGTCCATGTAACATCACAACAACGAATCTATGTAGAAATATAACATGTAAAAATTAGCAGACAAAAACTCTCACGTCTGAATTCAGAAAACATTTTCCTTTCGCAAGGCATACTTCTGTGAAAAAACTACTCTTTCATGCAAACATGCAATTGTTGGTGCACTCAAGAAAGATAGAAAGTTAGTCTAAAGCCTAAAGCCGTTCTGCAGTTCTTAAAAACTATAGTCAGAGTGCACAATAACTTACAAGCAAAAACGTGATTGCCAATTGTTATTGTTTCAGATGAAAGATTGATCAATAATTCAAATGGTTCATGTAATGTAACTTTCTTTTAAGTCTGTCACATACGCACACGCACATTGATAGATATTTACTCCTGAAACCCCCAAAAATGCTAAAATTGTCTACACGAACTATGTGGTGCAACCAATAAAATTTTTTCGAAGACAATTAAATTAAATGAAATTAGTACCTCATCGAAAGGGTGGCGCTCTGGATGGTTCTTTAATTCTTGTTCTAATTTCTGTTGAATGAAAAGTTTACAAGACCCCAAAATATGTTCGGTTAGAAGTCCACTAGTGACAGTTGCACAATCTGTGGTAACTAGCAAATGTGAAAAGAAATACCTGAGCAAGAGTGACAATTTCTCCACGGACAGCATACTCACATGCCAGTACCTGGAAACAAGTTCGGTAAGTTATCACAAGGTTATTTTTATGCCAACATGTCCTGGAAGGGTGAAATTTTTTAAGGCAAAATATCAAAATAAAAAAAGAAACAATAGTACTATCACATCAAATGACCTGTCAATGTTGTCAATCTACAAGGGGTTGGAAACAACTCTATAAGACAGATGATCAATAGGGAGATTCAACTTTCGAGCAGAAACCAAAAGCTCGATAACTACCAAAATAAACAGAAAAAGAAAATAAAAGAAAACCCAACATTCCAAGTAATGGTCTTTCCTCAATCAACAGGAGGCACATAACAATATCAAAGCAGAACAAATCAAAATAATATATCAGGAACTCAGTTGACTAAAGGAAAAAGAGATCAATCCCTGGTCATCCAGGACCCACATGGACCACTCAAAAAAAAGACAGGAAATGCTAAGAATCGTAAGCAGGTACACTTAAAACAATCCTTCGAAGAAAAGATGCAGAGCTCATAGAATTAACCGACGATGACGAACTCCAAATTGCTGCTGCAATTGCTATGCGATCAAGATCAAACGTGAAGACAACAGCATCAAAATCAAGATTACTTTTTTCCCAATACCCATGAATAAATAGGAAAACAAACCAACAACCCAATCAACAAATCGGACCAAAGCCCAGATCAAATCTTCAAAAAACTAATTCAAATCAACAAAAACACATGCTAAATACCTTAGGATTAATGGAGGCAACGGAAATAGGAGTGGAGGAATAATCAGAAACCATGGAAATAGATGAAGAATCAGGAGCCGAAGCGGTACTCAGGAGCCGCAAGAGAAATGCAGCAGCTGGAGGCAAAATATGCTTCGGCGGGGAAGAAATAGAAGAGGTGGCGAGAGGATGCTGCGACACGGAAGCTAAGATTTTTTTGTAGGGAATGAGATTTCTGGCAAATCTCCGCATCACTATAAATTCTAGGGAAATTGGGGAGCAAAGTGGAAGTTTCTTGGCAACTTTTTGGCTTAGTTTTCAATGCATAAATTGCTCTAGAAAACTGCGGCGTCCAGGCAAGGCATCCATGGTTTTTTGACTTGTCTCCCAGACAAAACTATATATTTTTATTCTTTGGGTACCGATTTTGAGAAAGAAATTCACTCAATGGATGGATATATACCAAGAATTTTATAAAAGGAATTTGTATTGAAATTTGAAACTTTGCGTTTATTGGTTTTCTTTCTCTTGAAGGTTCTTTAGTTAATTTTTGGAAAAGACATTTTTTCAAGAGTTCAGTTATTTCATGAATTGTTTCTAATAATAACTTGTCGTTGATTTGTTACCGATTATATTACTATGTCTACAAATTATATTATTATGAACGGATCGTTTTATTATTTTTAACTCAAATCAAGTTTAAGAGATTGTTTGCGTTTCAAAGAAGAGTGATTGCCCAATCTAATTTAGAAACACCATTCACATTATTTTACACCATATTTACAAAAGCTCAAATAAATGATTTTTCGAAATTAGATTGGAAAGCTAGTGTTAAATCGTAGTTCGGTTATTTTAGGATTTCAAAAGTCTTAACCCAAAAACTATATCATTTATATTTGGGTCCATCTTTTTTAAAATCACGGTTTGATCTGTACAGTTTGGTAATAGCTACTACTTGTATTATTAATATATTTTTTTAGTTATTTGTGAAAATACATGTGCTAAAACGTGTAAAGCTAGGTTTCATGCCTTCTCTGTATGTGGCTTCTCAGCTTGCCCTCCCTACAAGGTCGTCAAAGCTAGAAAACAATAGATCGAACATTTTATTTTAGTTTACTTAAGAATCAAAGTGAGATTATCTTTGCGATAATCTTCATTTATTGGTTCGACAGTAAAATTATTTAAGACCATCCACTCAATCTTGATGCGTTACGTAATCTCTGAGGGAAAACGAATGATCCTATGAAGAAATAATTTCATGAGGAGAAGTCTAATGAAGCCTAATCGTAGTCAAGAATTGGCAATAGAATAATTAAATAACTTGTGAGAATCCTATCATAAGAATTAATTCGAAAACTAGTAAACTTCTAGAAGTTTTTCTCAGCTGAATTAATTATACAAACTTCTTGATGCTAACTTATTTACAATCATAATTCTCTATAACAATATACATCTAAGAACATATTAGGGTTTCAGCCTGTACATGTCAGTTCTGTGCTTCTCTAATGATATCATTATTGGGGAAAATAAAGCGTGGTTTTGATAATGTTAACAAATACCTAGCTACCGCTTAGGTAAGTATCTTAAAATTATATGTTTCTAAACCACAAAATTGTTAAAAATATAGGCATGAAAGAATTAGCAACTTTGTAATCTCTATGTACAGTCAAAATAGACATGGTAGAATTAATAACTTTGTATCGATGAATTAATTTGTTGCAGGAGAAGGTTAGATTGCAACAATAGATCCAAATGCAAAATTGCATCACGATGTTCTTGGTGGATCTTGTTGGAAAGTTTCGGTTGATGGATTTTTGTGGGGAAGATAGATCTAATTAGACCAAATTAGGAAATCATTTTTCTCTAGGATGTAACAGGAAGAACGATCGCATGGTTATCTAAGTTTTATAGTTATGTGTGATTGATATAGAATCTACTGACTTTAGAGCCACGTTCTGGCAGGGAGTGATTTGATGAGATAAGTAGTTTATAAGAAATGAGGTGGATCGAAGGTTGAATTGTTTTAAACCCAACTTCATAACTTATCGATATAAGAACTACTTTTTGTTCTCTCTCTTGTGTTTTCCTATTTTATCCTTGTTTTTATTTAATAATTACTTTTTTGACATCATGATTTTTTAAAATAAATTAATCCTCATACTTTTTGAACGAAGTATTGTCGGGTCGGGTCCATCGAGTTTTACAAACTGCTCCTTGTAGTTTAATAACGCAGTCGCAACTAATGGTTACTGCGTGAATTCCTTCGACAATACTAAGTACGACCTTGTTTTGATTCCTACCTCAAAGTATGGAGTAAAAGATTTAATTTGAATATAATAATGAGAGGGACGAAAGCTGTAATTTTATTCAAACAAGAATATATTATTACATTAATAACCTTCCATCGGAGGAGGAGAAAAGCTGTAATTTTATTCAAACAAGAATATATTATTACATTAATAACCTTCCATCGGAGGAGGAGAAAACCTATTTCTACTTATGGTAGCTGGAAATACAAAACTCATAAACTGAACAATATTACAACTGAGAAATTTCTGAAAGAAAATTGAAGAGAATGCACGATGTCATCTTCTTCCTTTCAGCTCCTTAGTTATAGATGTCATGGACGGATTCCAATCCCGGACATCAGCCTTGATAAAAGAATCTTTTAGTGCTTGCCAACTGTCCCTTTAATTATTCATTAGGTGGCCTTATCATCCATTGAATAAATGGTAGTCCACGTAGTGGTTGATCGCATGCCTCTTTATTTTTGTAAGGGAATCTTTTATTTTTAGGGGTCTCGGGAAAATGTGACTTGTGTGGTCCCTCACCACTTGGGCTTGTTTCTGCAACATGCTTCCGGTCTAATCTTGGACGAAAGTTCTTCCCAAATTTCGGCTCTTTCCGATTTGGGAATTTTGGGCAGATTGTTTCAATCCATCGTCGAACATGGGCCATGTTACAGAATTTTCGACGAGTCTTCTTGCTCCCTGGAAGCCTATTATTACAAAGAAGATTTCTTTTTCTTTTAAATATATCTTATGCAAATCTTTTGGTTTTTCCTGTCAGGGTTTTTTAAATGAAGGATCCATTCGCTGAGTTCTGCTAAAATTTAAATGGAAATTTCACTTTGTGCATCTTTGTGAGACAGACCCATAGTCCTCATGTTCTTCTAGTCGATATGTCATCTTCACTTAGTGTTGCAACTAGAGGAACTTCGTTTGTAGACGGATCTTTAATATATTTCTTGAAATTAGTATCCAACCTTCTTAACTTGATGAAGTGAAAGGCTTCATTGAGCCTTTTCCTGCTGGTTCTAGAGCTGCACTGAAAAAGTATACTCTAAAATGTCTCCCCTTGACAAATATTCATTATTTGCCCAGGTCTCGTATACTGCCTCTTGGATCCATTTTTGTAGAAGTGATATTTCTAAGAATCATGAAGAAGTGGTATAAACTGAGGCAAGAGCTCCGAAATCATATAAATTTGACATCTTTTGGATGAGCATTAGGCCTCATCCAAATTCTTGGATATTTATATCAACCCGATGTGTTGCCGGATTAATCACTATCCTTTATTTTAATTATTTCCACTTCTGTTGATAGACCTGAAAGGAGAAATTACAATCTCGTTAGTATCAACCTTAGTTTTGCCTTTGTCAGTTTGAGATCAAAGGTTGATCTCTTCCTCTTCAATCCCTGAGGCGAAGAACTGACTTGAGGACTCAGGACAAGAATCCGGATTCTCAATTTTTGCTTGGACCGACTCATCGCAAGATGATCCCGGCTTAGCAATTTTTCTAGAGGTACTTGAATCATGCTCCATGTGTAGAGCCATGTACTATAATGTTCTCTCTTTTAGAAATCAATGGCTTCTGTATGGCCTGGAAGATTGACCTTTGTATTACAGACCAGAGTTGAGTATAAGCCTATAAACATCGTATAATCGTTCAGAGACTATTGTCACGGGCCATAAAAGATGAGACCATAAGAGGAGTCTTAAAAGGTTCAAAAATCCACTTGAGCTTAGTGGAATTCTCTAGAATCTCCTTGCACATTCATACAAACTCCACATGATTGTAGAATAGCTAGATGCATGTAGAGTATCACGTAACTAGATCCTTCAATGGAATATTCTCTTGGATATTCCTTAGAGTATTCTGGAGACTTAATCTCCACCGTAGGATCAAACAGATCTTGACCGTCCATCTTATGGATGAGTCCTATAAATAGGTTTCTCCCATTCATTTGTAAACGAACCCAGTCTTGAAGCATTCAAGTAATATAACAATATTCTCTCAAAAACTTTCTCTTGTTCTCTTGCATTCTTAAATCGATTAAGGCTTATTTAGCTTCTTGCGGAGAAGAAATCTAAGTTCCGCACGTGTTCGAGTTTGAAGAATTAAGCACGTGACAAGTGGTCTCAGAGCATGGTTCGAGTACAAGAGATCATCTAAGGTGTTACAATGTCGGACGTGACCGAGCAATCCAAAGGCCGGAGGGACAAGTCAAGGGACGTGGTGAGTTCCTTTGAATCCCGTATAATCAAGCTCAAAGTTGCTATCGACGACATGGAGTAGAGGCACGCAACTCATGAGGAACGCATCGAGCAAATCGAGGTGGAGGGAAGCCACGAAGATTTGCGAGCAGAGATGCAAGGAGCCTTGAGTGCTGCTATCCATGACTTGCTTCAACGGAATGAAACCCTGGAGTCCATGGTCCATGTTCTACTGGTCACCAGCTGCTTTGACTTTGGGCAGTTCTTAATAACATGCCCTGGTAATCCACATCTGTAGCAGGCGTTCTGACCAAGTCAGCATGGACCAGAGTGATTTTTCTGGCACTTGGGACACACTGGCCTGTTGTTGGTAGTAGGAACTGCACTAATGGGTTGGATTGGTAGGGGTTTCTGCTGGTTCCTGTTATGTTTCTTAAACGGCCTCTGATCTTTCTGCTGGAAGGCCTGTCTCCTCTGTTGTCTCTCTTCTTCCACATCTCTCCAATCTCTCTCAACACGCAGGGCTCTATCCACTGCTTCTCTATAAATTCTTGGCGCAGATAGCCTAACATTCAGCTTGAATGTAGGCTTCAATCCCTCCACAAAGTGGCTCAACTTCTCCTCGGGATCATTTCCAATAATAGGAACAAAATAACACCCTCTTTCGAACATCCGCACATACTCCTGTATAGTCATACTTCCTTCTTTCAGAGTTAGAAACTCTCTCTTCAATTCAGACCTCTTGTCTGCTGTGAAGTACTGTTCGAAGAACACTCGCTTGAAATCTCCCCACGTAAGATTTTCCAAATCCATAGATAACTTGTCTCCTTCCCACCTGATCATAGAATCATCCCTCACATGTAGATAGTGCACCTGGGCCTATCCAATCTGGCATCTGGAGATATTCAAAAATAACCTCCATCGACTTGATCTAGATCTCAGCAGCCAACGGATCCGTTGTACCACTAAACTCCTTCGGTTTCTGTCTTCGAAACTTCTCCTGGGGGTAATCATGGTTTGGTCCCCTACTGCTAGAAGATTGGCCATTGCCTCTGCCAGTTTGTTCTACCAACAACCTTAGAAGTTGGGTAATACTAGAGTTACTGCCGGGGCTAGTTTCTTCTAAGGGAATATTTCTTCTACCTCTTCCTCGGCCAGACATCTTAATCTATAGCCCGTAATCCACCACGAATGAACATCAGAACATGCTATGTTAAAAATACAAATGCTCTGAAACATAAAATATAACTCACATCTATGGAGAAACGGTCGACGAAACCTGTCCCAACGTGTTTATCTCAGGACCATGATCTGATACCAAGTTGTGACACCCAAGCCCATGGGCATCAACGAATTTGAGTTGAATCAAAATAACAAAAGGAAAAGAAGGGCTGAATGATAATTATTATAAGCTGTATTTCTTACAACATAAAAAAATCGAAATACAAACACAAATAGCGCCAAATAATAAATAGCGGAAACAGATCTGGATAGAAGATTTGATATAAAGTGCAAAGTGCGTATTACAACTACTGGAATTCTATATGAACTCTCTATTGTTGTAATGGATCTTAATACAGATTTGAAAAAAGATCAAAAACAACAATACTAGTAATTATGTACACGGAAACGCCGGCCTTTGATAAACACAACACCACAGCTGGATCAGCTCCCGCCGCCCGTCTGCCCCAGATCTGTCTCACCTGCACCATAAAAGCTAGTGAGCCTAAGGGCTCAACAAGTAAAATTTGAGAGTAACAAAATCACTTAATGCAGGCAGACACATCGTATCATAAAATAACATGGTTTAAATGAGGGCATTTAAACATAAACTTCTTTGGTAAACTCAAATTTGGGAAAAAGACCCAGATCTCATCTATATTTTCGTTGACTTATGGATTAGAAGCTCTCCTTAGATCCGTAGGCGCTTGATTAAGCTACTTCTGAATTAAGTTTCTATATGGCATGAAGCCCAATATGAAGGGGCAACTGACACTCTCGTCAGCTGCTCACCCTTCCGTGTTGAAAGTCTGTTATCTATGCCATAAATCCTTCAAATTAAAAATTTCTTCCTTTAAACAAACATTTGATCGAAGTCAGATCAACATTTATCAGGATTCACTTCTTTAAAATCTCATTTCTCTTTAAAACTTCACTGAGCGAAAGACTTGACTACTAGGAACTTATTACTATGGTGAAAACAGATTTGGCTAACAGAAACAGTACTCGGGTACAAAACAGATCTTAGTCATAGAAAACAGATTTGACTATCGGGATGGTATCGCTAACGTTAAAACAGATGTGATCAAGGAACAACATCGTTAGCGTGAAGCAGACTTGACTATGGTGTCGCTAGCATCGAAGCAGATTTGGCTATCGGAAATAGTAGTGCTAGCGTGAAACAGATTTGGCCTTGGGGTCGGTATCGCTAGCGGGAAAACAAATTTGACTGTAGGAAACAGTGTTTAGGTACGAAATAGACTTCAGATGTAGGAAACAGATTTGACATTGGAAAATCAGATTTGACTATAGAATACTATCGCTAGCGTAGAAAAACAGATTTGGCTATTGAACTAGTGCTGCAGCGTCCCGAAAGACATCCAAAGATACCAGTTCCGCCTATCAAACCAGAACAAAGTCCCGATTCAACCAGCATCGCCGATTACTTGGAGTCAAGTCCAGACACCGCCATTCACCAGAAAGAATAACTTTATAATCATACAATGAACTAGAATCTGTACTGCTCAATGTTTTAAAAACAATATCAATATATGTGTGAGACCATGCGGGATAGTTTTAAAATAGAAAACAATACTGTGAACCCGATCTTTCATTTTGATAACCACGCATGAACATAAACATAGCTATATCTTGGACATAAACAGGCAAACAAACGCAAAACTGAAGAAAAACAATATATATGCTTTAATGGTGTTGCAAAGAATCAGCTTTTACTTGCCTTAGACTGGAAATATGAAGAACAGTCGGTATCCTGCAAAAGATCTCCTCAAGCACCCACGACGAGCTCCAGGGAGTTTTGAGAGAACAAAAGAAATTTATTTGCAAGTAAAAATGAGTTCTATCTTCCCGTAGACAATCATAAAGGGAGCATGATTGGTAGCAGGTAAACATACTCGAGTAGGCATGTGATCTCCTACCAACTTTTGTCCTTTTTGAAAGATTTGTAAAAAGTTCCCTACCACTATTTAAATTTTGGAAATTTGCCAAAAGATTTTAAAAGAACAAATTGCTCATGTAAAAGCATTTGCGAACGCAATATGAAATCTGCTCCCGTCTTATGCTTGGGGCGAAATCTGCCTGGAAACCTTCTGCGTCGTATCTCAAAATCTGAAATGAAGAAATCAACTTTTTAAATAAATAACATGAACTTAAGCTGAAATCTGAACATGGAAATATCAACATGGCCCTTAAAAATAAAAGGGTTCGTAAATGTGGTCCTATGGATTTCGGGGTGCTACATAAGGTCTTGATATTGGCAAGTTCGAATTGCGGACGATGATATTGCCAAGACCGCATGAACAACACGCTATGGAGCTTTTGAATTCTTGGTGATGCCGTTCAGACTCACCAATGCACCAGCCACATTCTGCACTCTAATGAAAAAGGTACTTAATTCCTTCTTCGACAAGTTTGTAGTAGTCTATCTTGATGACATAGTCATATATAGCAACACTATCCAGGAACATGTCCACCATATCAAGACAGTCCTTGAGGTAATTCATGTCAACGAACTTTATGTCAAGAAGGAGAAGTGCATGTTTGCTCAATCGGAAATATCATTCTTGGGACATATCATTGGGCAAGGGTGCATACGCATGGATATCGGCAAGCTGTGAGCCATCCAAGAGTGGGAAGCTCCCACAAAAGTAACGGATCTGCGATCGTTCTTGGGGCTAGCCAACTTCTATTGGCGTTTCATCAAAGGCTACTCCCACATTGCAACGCCTCTCACCGAGCTACTAAATAAAGGCCAAATTTGGGACTGTGATGTTCGGTGCCAACAAGCCTTTGAGGAATTGAAGAAGGCAATGGTTCAAGGACCACTTCTTTCACTTCCCGACTACACCAAACAATTTAAAGTACACACCGATGCCTTGGATTATGCCATCAGAGGGGTACTCTTGCAAAAGGGCCATCCTGTAGCCTTCGAAAGCCGAAAGCTTAATGATGCCGAAAGAAGATACACCACCCAAGAAAAGGAGATGACTGCTGTAGTTCACTGCCTCCGCACATGGAGACATTCTTATTGGGATCCAAGTTTGTGGTCATGACGGGCAATGTTGCCACAACCTATTTCCAAACACAAAAGAAGCTATCACCCAAGCAAGCAAGGTGGCAGGATTTCCTTGCGGAGTTCAACTATGAACTTCAATACAAGACGGGACGGGTCAATGTGGTAGCGATGCTCTAAGCCAAAAGTCGGAACTAGCATCCATCTCCCTTGTACAAGGCCATATGAAAGACCAAATCCAAGAGGGGTTAGCTCATGATCCCCAGGCTCAAACACTCCTAGCCTACATCAAGGAGGGGAAGACTAGGAGATTCTGGAAAAGTGAGGGTCTTTTATGCACCTAGGGAAATCGATTATATGTACCTATGCATGGAGGCCTACACAGGGAAGTACTCAAGGAATCCATGATTCAAAGTGGGTGGGACATACGGGCGTTCAACGCATGTTGGCACTTGTGGAAGAACGATACTATTGGCCACACAGTCGGTAAGATGTCGAGGCCTTTGTGAAAAATTGTCTTGTGTGTCAACAAGACAAAGGCGAAGCACATGTACCGAAGGGGCTTCTCCAACCGTTGCTCGTTCCAGAACATCACTGGGCAAGAGTGTCCATGGAATTTATCATTGGGCTCCCACCGTCTGAAGGATGTGGTAGCATCATTGTGGTGGTTGATAGATTCTCAAAGTATGCTACCTTTGTGAGGACTAGAAATCAATTGAGTGGTGAATAACGAAAATAATCAGATCTGGACAAGGATTAACCATCAGGTTTTCATATTTGAGAGATTTGGTTAGTCTGTTGGTGATATTCAGATTTTAAGTAGAACAGATCAGATGTGAGTTGTTGATTTCTATCGGGTGGTTTGGAATAGATCAGATTTGCGTAAGCGGTTTTGGGTAGATTGTATTTGGGAATTATTTAATTCGGTATCGCATTGAGTTTGGTCAGGAAGATATCATATTTGGATAATATCCCACGCGAATGAATTTGAAGCGCTGTGAGGACCGGTTTGAGTAGACCGGTTCGTTATCTTCATATTCGAGTGAGATCTGGGTGTCCGGAACTGGCCTACGAGCGTATGAGGGGGTTACCTTGAGCGGGAGGCGATGCGATGTCGTTTTGGATTATAGTGTTGGCGCTAGTGGAATGTATTAATGCGACGCCGTTTAGTGAATACTAGATGCGACGTCGTTTAGCACAAATCAGATTTGATGCCGGTTGAGTGAAATCTGTTCAGCGGGTGTGAGCAGATGTGCGCATCAACTTGGGGAACTCATGTGTTGGTCAACGGTAATGTGTGGACATGTCCGATTCGTGAGTTTGGAGTAGATCGATACGGTTCATGGATTTCAGATTTGATCAGATGTGGATAAGCGAGCGGGCCTTTGTCGTGGGATCTGTTTGTTTGGAGCGGGACTCCTAAGTGACGTCGTTTGGTGATTTCGCGCGAGAACGGTGTAGCAGAGTCGGATCTGAGTTAGCGTTAAGATTTGAGATGGCGCCCAGGTCTAAGGTAGTGTCCAGATTTGAGTGATTGACTTTCACTGTAGCTTTGACTGGGAGATTTAAATATAAGTGTCGAGCAACATTTAGTCGATTTAGAACCCGATATTTCTTATCTTCTCCCCGAGAGCTTTGAAACCGTTACTGTTCATTTGCACCCTTTCTCCGTCGATTGGCATCGATTTACGTCGCCGTATGGAGCAAGATTGGTGGCGCTGAGCTCATCTTCCTTAGGGCTTTCGATTGATACCAGTTTGTAGACTTGAATCGACGAATTGAAGGACCACGAAGTAGTTGTAGAGTTCGATATCTTCGCTATTAAATGTGAGACCTGAAATTGTATTAAGGATTAATTGTGGGAATTAATCGGTTGTTTAGAGATTTCTGTGGTTTAGAATCTCTGTTTCGATGTTTGAGTTGTATTTTGGATCGAATTCCCTCCTTAGAACAATTCTGGAGATTTTTATAATTTTTGAGTTTTGGGTAGTGAAGCTGGTAGCAGATATGTTTACGTAAGCATCTCTGTTGTGCGTTGCGTTGATGACACAAGCTTTTCTGTTATCAGTCGAGGGCATTGAGAAACCGTTCGTTGGTGTTGTTAGCGTAACGTTGTGCGAGATCTGGCGACAGCAACGCTTACGTGGATTTCAGCAGGAGCGCGCTATAGGATTTCGAAACGATGACATTTTGGGAAGAAACGACTGATTTATATCTGTCAGCAGATAGTTCCTGTAGCAGGTATAAGACGTCGTCGTTTGGGTTAGTGGAGGCGACGTCGTTTTGAGGACCCAGTAGTTGGTTTGTTTTGGTTGTAGCGCCCAACTGCTGGAAGATAGGATGACGTATCCTATGCGACGCCGTTTCATTTAGTTGAAATGCTGCGTTTTGATTTTGCGACCGGTACCAGCAGGAGGAAGCGTCGCGTGTTATATCTTGCGACTGGATGACCAGCTGATGGCAGATATACTGACGTGCGCTATGCGACGTCGTTTGGGTTAGTCGCTGCGACGCCGTTTTGATTTGTATTAGAGGGCCTTTGCTATCGTTGCTGCTGGCAGCAGCAGGTTGGTTTGTTGAGGAGAATGAGTCGACTGATTTTGTCGGTGGATTGTTTTTAAGATTTCAGCAGCTGTGGGATTTATATATATAGGAAGACTTGGTCTTCGATTGAGATACCAGTTCCCATACTTAGCAAATAATTCTTATCTTCGTTCTCTGTTTTCCAAACCCTCGACTACTATTCACCGTGAGCTTCTCCGGTAGATTCCCGTCGA